>FASU01001960.1:2485-23744 GCA_001486225.1 Heliconius pardalinus sergestus | reverse complement strand
TGAAGCTGATTTATTATTTTTTTATTATTTTATATATTTTATACCGATTAGATTTATATTTCTTTAGATTATGTTGACATTAAAAATCCGCTTTACGTATTTTCCGTGGCCGAGAGAGCTTCGATTTCCGTGACTTCGCTTGTAACAAGACTAAGCATGGTGTTTTCGTGTATATGTAATTGCAAAGTCTAGAAAATGAGTGAGTGGATAACAGAATCTACTTAATCTGCTAAATGGGGGATGTGAGTGGAGTTAAAAAAAATAACATACACACACCAAAAATTGGAAAAGCTCTAAGGTTATATAACTCATAGAAGTTATAATATAAAAATAATTACAAAACCAATATTCTTTTAGGCCTTTTCATACATAATGTATGTTTATTATTTTTTTCTATCTTTCTGAAGGTCTCAATAAAACATAATAATTTATAGCCGACCTCCTTAGTTTGCGTGCGACGCCTAAACGCTTACAGGCATTTTATGTTTAGTACCGTTTGTAAGTATTTAAATAACGTTTTTACAACTAAAGTAAGTGTGTCATAAAATTCTTATTAATATATATGTAATGCTTATCCTTATATGTAGTTATAAAGCGCTGCGTTGAGTTCCGCCATTCAACAAGTAATATTTTGAAAATTGGGTAAAGTGGGGAACGGAAGTGTCTTAATGGGAACGGAGTGTTTTAACAATAGTTTCCTAAATTCCCTCTATCTACCCTGCTATATGCGGTATGCAGCGTGAAGCTAAAACAAAAAGATTTAAATAAAATTACATTACGTTATTCATACTAAAACTTACTCTGGCCAAAATATGAAATCTGGGTCGTAATATCAGACTATCAGAATTTCCAGTTGAAATTGCAATGGAAGCTGTCAAACCAAATATTTGCTTGATAATTTGTATAAGATACGAACAGAGATAAGACGCTTCTGGCGTTAGTTGATGAGAACTGAGATGAGTTACCGATTGCTAACTGCTGTATTGTTTAGGAAGTATCAATATTTGACTAAATATAGCGGAATTGTAGTATAGAGCTTAGTTTATTTATGTTATTGTAGATATAAGTACATAATCTCAAAGATTTTCTGGTTATTCCTACTATTAACTTTGTTAACTTAATTCCACACTCTCTACGCAGCTTCACTTATAGCAAGATATGCAGATAACCGAGTGCTAAGACTCTACGTTCTCCACTTTCTACCCAAATTTCTAGATATGTATTTTTGGCGGAAATGCTCAACACCGCGCCTTGTCCTCTTATCTGAGCAATAAAATGAAAATAATTAATTATTGTTATACGCTGTGCTACTGCGCCATTACGGCCTCAATAAATTTAATATCTTTAGTTTAAAAGTTACGATTATAAATAATTGTTCATTATTGTACAAATGACTAATTTACTTGAAAGTCTTAATTACTATAGAGCAAATTCTTTTCGCATATTGATTTTAGAAGTAGAAGTTAAGTAACAACTTACAACATGTATAGGTATTATAAAACATATATTTTTATTATATTTAAATCACATCCATCCAACCAACGAATATTTATAACGACACCCGCGCATCCTATCTGACATATCGCGGCCCGGATTAAGCCGCCCCAAACCGGTTATCGCCGGCCCATACCGGATATGCTGTGTTCCCAAACAGTTCGTTACATAATGGTCTTTATCCAACCGTAATAACGTTGTTACATGAAAGATCGGTTGTTTTAAAATAAATCAAAGGATTATTTACCCAACCGAGGTTTTCCGGTTAGGTTGCAACCGTTTCATCTTAATGTTGTGGTTAAATATCGTTGAGTTTTGATGTTCAAAAATTGATTACTTACTCAACGCACAATGTCTCAAAAATTCGGCAGCAAATGGGGAACGGAATGATTTAACACTGGATTTCCTCTGCCGAGCTTGTCATGCGTGAAAGTTCAAAAAAAATGTTTTGAGATATGCATTCTTATTTTTTGACCTGGCATTAATTCAGGCACTTAAGCGTTAACGCAATGATTGTCGATTCTATCCCCACTTAAGTAAATAATATTAGGTTGTATACCTTATGTGATATTTAGAAAACTTATATACATACAGAAAACCTATGCAGGAATAAGCGTGAAACTGTAATAAAACTGGAGTATAAGCATAATTATATCTCAAAGTGTAATAATAATTAAATTAATAACCATTCCCTTGAGTATATCAGAAACCACCGCGTGTATACTCAGTCACTATTTAATTATGTCACGGTGGTATACAACAATTATACTCTTAATAGAATGATTTACTGGTATTTCGGATTTTAATTTAATAACAATAAAACAAATAAGGCTGTTCATAGCATAACAGTTACTTCATTCGATTCTAGTAATTTATCCAAGCTAGAAATATTTTTTAGCTTTAAGCTTATACCATATAAATCAGAGTAGACATTCAAGCGGAGAAAGGTATTTATTTACATAGTGTCAAAAAATACCATTCTCCGCTTTTCGCCCGAAATCATAACATTGCGTGTTGAGCAGCAGAATTCAACGCCGCACTTTGACTTTCCAACCTATGCAAAACTATTAAATTAATTAGACAATTTCTTAATATGAGACAAAATATAAGTCTATTCTTCGCGTCCCGCATAATCTAACATTTACATATGCAAATTATATGCTAAGTCGACTATAACATGCATGCACGTATTTTGAATAATTTCAATATACCTGTACTGTACTAGTGGCTCATAAACAAGGCTTTATCATCTAAAACACGGTATGGAATGTGTAATCTTAATGTAATGGTTCAATTTGATATGTTAGACGGTTTCTGTGGTATTTAACTCTGTGCTTAGTGTAGTTAGAGTTAGTGGATCCGATTCTAATTTAAAATATTTATAAATAAGCCAAAAAATAACAAATTGGGTGAAAATCGTAATTTAAATTTCTTCCTACATAAAAGATCAATAGTTTTAAATTTCCACAAAGACAGACGTAGTATATAAAATAAACTTGGTAAAATGTTAAATTACATTAATGAACAGTCAATTGACGATGCCGCGGTTGAGTTCCTCAAAATATAAGCGGGAAGTAGATAAAGCAGTGCCTTGAAACTAGGTTTTTTTCTGCCTACCCAGCTATACGCGAAATATGAAGCTAATAAAAATTAAAAGTTTCACCCCTTTTTTATTAAAGATCAAATCAAAATAAAAACATTTGATTGCATATTTCGTAAAAACCTATAGTAAGAGACCTATAGTAGTTGGCGGAGAACGGTCAACAAAGAAATTTTTGTTATTTATTATATATCATACATACATATACATATATACACACATACATGCTTACGTAGTCATAAAAATATGTAACACTTTTTCTTCAGTGACACACAGACAACACACAAATAAAATTATTGGACCTATGTATATACAGATTTTATTAAAATTCTTCCATCATTTTAATTTTATTACAATCAGAATTCAGACCATCTAATATTGCCAAGGACAGATTTTCTGCATGCTTTTAAATAAGTTTTAAGCATATAATTTGAATTATTTCCATAGGTATTTCAAAAATAACATTTTCATAAAAGTTTTTAATTAAACGACGACGGCTTGGTAGATACGAGGCAAGTATTTTATGTGGCTATATTTAATAATCTTCACTGCGCTCCGTAATGTAGATTTTAAATATGATTTTTAAATTATTATTTTAGATGACATCTTTTTTAATTTTATTTTTATTTTTCGCTGTTGGTACGAATATTTTTTCTTTTTTTTTTTGTTAGGGTAAGTTCTCTTTTATGATATAGCCCGATAGGTATATAAGTATATACCATAAAGAAAAAAAACATATAATAAATAGTTACGAATACTAAAGTTTCTTCTTACATTAATTAAATTGTGCTTACTCTTAAGTCGAAAGCTGTGACAAGAACTTTATTAATATACAAATTACAGAGCACATCTCGGGCTATAACTTATACGAGAATGCAAACTGCATAGGTAAAATATAGTGAACGTGTAAGGATGCTAACAAATTAATTATTATAGACTAAAACTATTGTGTGCACTTTATGTATGCGTAGTGGAAATAGAGCTAACTGTAGACGTGACGGTCGTAGGTTCGATTCTCACGAAACTCAACGGCATATAACGTTGAAACTTGTCATGTACTTTCCTCGAAAAACTAAGAAAAAAGCTAATATTATAATTTGAAGTCCAAACGCAGAGCTCGTTAAATTTATAAATATATAAAAACCCACTAGTAATAAATAACTCTATCATTATTTTAATAACTTTTAAAAACTTTTAAAATTGACTTCATTCTTACTGTTCTAGGATGGATTCATACAGTATATAAATTTTAAAGCTTCACGCTTTATCCCGCATATAGCAGGATATATAGAGAGAATTGAGTATTAAGATATTCTGTTGCCCACGTATCACTCAATAATCGAGACATTGATAAAGTAAAACAACTTAACGCCAGATCTTGTCTTGTTACCTTGTTAGAAAGCAAAAAAATTCAAATAATTTATTTGCCTGCGCGAAAATCAAACCCACAACTACCTATCTCGCATAGTCAAACACTATCTAACCACTCTACAATTGTGTCAATCTTTTACCTAATAGAGTTTTAAACTTGCTCTCTAACGGTGTAGAGTGAACCAAAGTTGCAACGTGAGCTTAGCGAGGCATGTTTACAGTGACATTAAAAATGCATTAGATGGAGAAGCTTTTCACACCATCGCATCGTGTAGAGTTTTAGTAATAATGTTAGGACCTGGGACCACTAGTTTTTTGAGCAGAATATGCCTTTAATAGTCATGGGTTCGATTCCACTTAAAATTATATTCTTACGTAGTAAAACCAAAAAAAATATCAAACTACAGATTTTAATGAGATTTACATCATTTACTTTTTATTATGCAATATGCGTAAGGAAAGGAAGGTTTATATAATTGTGTATTATATATAAAACATTTAAATTCATTTCGTAAAAAAATATATTTTTGTATAGTAAAAAAGAAGTACCTAGCGTACCAAAATACTAGTGTATAATATACGCGTAAATATAGAAACAAATCTCAAACAGAAAGGAGTGTAATTAAATACCTTTCTAGGCTTATTTTTTTTTTATTCTTACAACTTAATTTAAATGTATGCTCAGCAAAATGAGGCTTAAGAGCAATATCCTCAGTTCTTTTTAAGGTTATGTCCCTCAAAAATAAAAACGGAATCCTTATAAGATCACTTTGTTGTCCGTCTGTTTGTCCGTCACGACCATTTATCTCCAAATGAAAATAACGCGACGCATTTTTTTACTAGAGCAAAGAAATTAAAATAATATATTTCCAGTGGGAATCGAACCCACAACTGTCCCGTTTACAATAAGATACTGTGCCGCTGCGCTACGATGACGGCTATAAAATATAACCACCAAAAAGAAATTTCACAACTCAAAGAAACCAATCTTGCTGTGAAAGATTAAAACATAATTTAGGTGTTGTTTGATAGAAAAATATCTTATTCAAAGAGTATTTAGATTTCCTTTGATTATAATATGTTAAAAAAATGATGATAATACTATAATATTTTTATTTTTATTTTTTTATATACAAAAAAGTGAAAACAAATATCTCGAGGCTAGTCTTGGCATCGGAGAACAAACGTGCGACTGTAAACACGACAGGCTGTTGATTCAATTCCCACTAGAGGCAATTAAATATTCAATATTGTCATACATTCAAAATTCAATGTCTCCAGATTCCGACGGAAAATGATGAATGGAAGAGTCTTAATGGGAACAGAATGTTTTAGTACTAAGGTACTCCCTACCCTGCTGATGACTGTTGATACAGCGCTGGAAGCAACCTAGACACGTTCTTTTTTTATGCTCTCTTAAATTAATCTATTTATCTGGATTTATTGCGCTTATTTTTATATATTTTTGGAGTCTTCGGATCTACCTGTAACCTCGTTGCAAAATGTTTCTATAAATGTGTAATTTTTCAAAAGAATTTCATTTAAAATATAAAAAAATATATATGTAATAAGATTTTCCTTCTACTTTTGAAATAATTATTTTAAGTTGTTATCTTAGTCATTATTTAACTTAGATCTGATAAGAAAATGACTTAACTTTGATAATTTATTATTATAAATGAGCGCGAGGCCGTTGTGGCACAACGGTTGACTGTAGACGTAACGATCGTTTATCCCATGAGAGAAAGAAATATTTTCAATTCGTGATGGTAAAAATAAGAGCGTGGCGTTGAACTCCACCACTCAACATGTTTTGTTTGACACATTACGCGGAAACTAAAATATGCAAATTTATGCACAAAATACTAGTGATATATGAATGAACTCAATTAAATTAAAAATTTCAGCTAATATTGAAGAAAATCTCATTTTTCTCATCATATTATGACTTCATAGCTATTTTTCTTACCAATCTATTTCATTTCATACTTTATTCATTATACAATAAGGTATATTTTCCATTTACAAAGTAATATTTCGCAGCCTTATCTCTATAGCACGAGGAAACGAGTGTGGGAAGCGGTAAAGGTTTGATCGCGATACGTTTGTTACTTATTATGTGTGGGCTATTTATAAATATTTTCTTTTTTGGCTTAAAGATATATAAACCTTAAGCTAGACCAGCTTTTGAAAGAAATCTTCATAAATCAAAATTTTATATTCTGTAGTAATACACACTGGTGGCAATAATTTATTTTTATTTCCTCGATCTACTAACAAGACATAGCCCAGCGTTAAGTCGATTCAGCAAGCAACACGCAATGTCTCAAAAATTTGGCGGAAAGTAGAGAATGGCGTATCCTGCAATACAATTCTGCCATAATTATCTCTGCCCATCCAAATCCATATATTATATATGGAATACAACGTGATGCAAAATAAATATCTTAACTAGTTTAAATTAAACACATACAATACTTTAAATATCAATAGAAACAAGAAAAAAGATTGAAAACTTCATTCCTTTTGAAATAGCTTACAGAATTTTTAAAATAACAACCACCTTTTAAAAATCAGTATAAAGCTGAAAGCAGCATTCATAAAAAACGTTTTTAAATAACAACACGTACAAATTATCATTACTTTCAACAATGGCTTGTCATTATAGAAAAAAATGTCTAAACAAAAATACCTGGCGCATCTGGCGCGTATAATTTTAATGCAGTATAATTATTTTTTCATTCGAACCCCTTACGGTCGACCTTTAACCTTTTCTACCGTTTGAATTGTTTAGTACGACCTTTGGATTATACTTGCACGTATGTGTTATACATACTTATGTAACGTATATAATAAAGACTTTTACATGCGGCTTTGCTTGTAGTCAAATGAAAAATAATAATTTAAAGTTGTGGAGTATGAATCAGCGCAAAATCTAATCGTGGAAGGTATATATGAACAAGGGTACATTGTAGGCTACATCGAAATTATTAAAAAAAATAGCTTCACGCTGTATCCCGCTCATAACGGGGTAGGTAGAGGGAACCTAGTGTTAAGACACTCCATTCACCACTTTCAGCCGAATTTTTCGAGGCATTGCGTGTTAAGTGGCGAAACTTAACACCGGACTTTCGCCTTAGTGCCAGCGCGAAAAAATGAAAATAATAATTAATTCTCCTGAGTGGGAATCGAACTCACAACCGTGGCGTAACAATCAAGTTTTTTAATTCAAACCAGCAGTAACTAGCAGCGCGTTCAACGTTGAGTTTTATAAGTATAACTACTTATATTAGTATGTACGAAATGCATTGCACAACAGTAGTATGTGCGAAGCCGCAGGTCAAGCTAGTTATTAAAATAAGCATTCTTTTGTCATATTTATTGAAATTGCTGAATTTCATCCAAAAATATTGGAACAATTTTGTTTAAATGCAAATGTAGATTTCAATGTCGACAAACACCAACCTCTTTCCAACAATAAGGTATTGTTTTTAGGTTCTCGTTGTATCCCGCTCATAGGCAGAAGGAACCTAGGCATCGAACCAACAACCATCGTGCTTACACTTCATGATATGTATAGATAAAGATAATGTTTGCTAAAAAACACGTTTTTTAGATATACCTTTATATTTAGGTGCAATTTCTCTAGTAAAGTATCTAATTTAAACTTTCCCTCAGAGCATAAAATGGGGGCAAAACCATTGATAAGGCGATAACGCAAACGAATTCCACGTCATTTCCGACCCACTTTGATAAAATCTTTAGTAAGTATCTACAGTGGCTCTTAAACTTTTGAAGAACTATTGGCCAAAAGCGTATTTTTCTAGAAATTTGTTTTTAAATTTGATCTCAGAAGCCATCACAGCGATGTTATTATGGACGACATTTTTAATTACATACTATTTTCTTGAGGGTTTTCGTGTTGCGTCCTCTTAGTTATTTACAGTTAGTTGACCATGCGAACAAAGCTACAGTCAAAAGCTAGTTAATTAACTTCAATTATCACAAATTCGACAATCATGGTGTATGGCAAGCATGTGACTGTAAACGCAACGGTTGTAGGTTCAATTGCCACTTCAGTTCGCCCACTTAACACGCAATATTTGAAAATTGAGGAGAAAGTCGATAACGGTCAGTTATGGACGGACGGCCTTAACACCAAGTTACCTCTATCTAGCAGGCTGCTATTGTGATTGGTAAAATATAGATTTTAGTTTGGGAACCACTGTAAAGCCATCAATAAAGCTTCCTGAAAAATCTTTTCACGCACGAAAAGAAAGAAATGTTCTTTTTGTGCGAGTTTCACGACACACCGTGCCGTTAGGAATATTACTTTGAAATATGTATATTTGATTTTAATATTCCTTTCTTTGGCTTTTCCGTAAATATACTGCCAGCCCTTAATAAGTAGATAGTAAACGACGATTGTTGTTCGAATCGTTCTCCTGAGAATTAAATGTTTTCATTTTTGTCCTCTTCTTCGCCCTTGTAACAAGACAACGCGCTCAGCTCACTCAATGCGTCGAGAATTCAGCGGTTTCCAGATTGTCTCTGCCTACCCTGATATGTGCGGTATACAGCGTGTTACTAATATAGCTTTTAATATTACTTTTATGTGCCTTTCTACAAAAACATACGTATTTTAGAAAATATTTATATGTATTTAAATTTAAAACATTTATTTATCAATAGAGGCCGTCGTGGTATCCATGGCCATCATCTGTATAGCGTGACGGTTGTGATTGCGATTCCCACTTTGGGAAAAATATTTTAATTGCTCACATTGCCTTCGTAACAAGACAAAGCATGACGTTGAGTTCAGCGACTCAACGCACAATGTCTCAAAAATGAGGTAGGTATACGTAAAATTGGTAACGGAGTGTCTTTACACTAAGTTTTCTCCGCCTTCGCTATTATACAGCCTGAAGTTAAAAAAATCACATCCATCTTAAAAACTAACTTATATCGCGATCCAAAAAGTGGGTTAAAAGTTATAAAATAAAAAACTAAGCTATTTCGCTCTGAGCAAAAACATTTTCTTTTGTACACAATTCGGATTCCATCTTAAGAAGTTTTAAAGAAATGTTCTCGCATATTTCTATATTTTTTTAAATCTTTAAACAACTCATTTTAAATTAAAAATTTTAAAAAGAAAAGAATATTTGCCAACTTCTTGTTAACTTTGGCTTTGGCTTTGACTTCTGTTGCTACATAGTTAGAAATACTTATTGTTATTATTAATTAAAGATAATAGTTTCTTTTTTATCAGCATCTTTGTAACCCAGAGATGCTGACAGCAGGATAGGCAGAGGGAACCTAATGATAAGACACTCTGTCCCCAAGCTTCCGCAGAATTTTGGAGGCATTGCGGAAATCAACGCCGCGCTTTGCCTCGACAGCAGAGCGAAGAAATGAGAATATAAATTTAAATAAATATTTCATTTCCTTGAGTCCACAGCCGTTGCGTTATAGTCACATCCTTGTGTCCCTGCTCCACGAGGGCATCAAAGATAATAGGATCCGTCAATATCACAGAACAAAAAAACGCAGTGACTGTTAACGCGATAGTTGTGGATTCGATTCCCGCTTGGAGGAATAAATTATTATTTATAATGCAAAACGCATTACGGTAATAATGCAAAACGCTGTTAATTTCCTCCACTCTGCTTATCAAAGAACAGTGTTGCCATAGCTCACATACCTCTATAGAATATCTTATAATACAATTATAGACATTATATTAACATCCCGCGATAGTTCTGTATATATGACATATTCTCAACGATATATATAAGAAGCTAAAACCATTTTAGGATTTACTGACAATCGATCTCAACAAAAATTACAAATGTAGAAAATTAGTTTTAAAAATATATTAGATTAACTGCATCAAAGCGACTTACGCAAATGTAAATAAAGATTATTTCTTTTAATTATGTTGTATAATTTAAAATATTAATAAAAAGAACAATTGATCTAAATTAACTTAAAAGCAAAAAAACTCCAGTAAAAGATTATTTTAGGTTGCCATGGCAACCGTTACAGTAGCGCCATCTTCATGAGATAGAAACTACGCTGTGTCTTACACGTACTACGTAGTTAGATGCTTAGATGTTAGATGGCGCTACGAAAGATTTTTAAGGTTTAAGCTTTATTGAGCCTTTTACTATTTTATAACTTTTGCTCTTTCTTATTTATACTTACGAGTATCTTTTACGCCCATGGTAGAAAGCAAGCAAGTAAGAAATATGTGAGCCTTTGTCTAATTACAAAATAAAATAAATATAATTCATTCCCTGTAGTGAAGTCAAACCCACAACCATCGCGCTTACAGGCCAATGTAAAATCTATAATTTTTATACTCATTTAAAAAAGTAAAATGCTTATCTGATGATTACCGATGCTACACTTAGATGGCGCTAGTTGCAGAATTTGAAATTTTAGATTATAAGCAGAAACTTGACAGACGGAGAACGGAAGTGTCAATAAAAATGGAATTTGCAACTGATCATCTAAGAATCTTCACACTAGGTTCCCAGGTTCCCTCTGCCTACCCTACTACTTGCGGAATACAGCGCGATAATATAAATATAGACTGGCTGTCCTGCAAGGTATTCAGCGTATATTATTTCAATACATTTCCATTGACTATTTCTGTATACAAGGTTAGCACTATACACTAGGTTCCTAAGTTCCTTCCACCTACTCTGCTGTGTGTGGCATACAGTGTGATGCTAAAAATACAGTTTATGAAGTACAAGCAACAAGGCAAACTTAGAATTGATTGCAGAATTTTATTATTACATATTATTTTATTATTGAATTTATGGTGGATTTATTCTGAAAAGCAGAATAATTTTCAAACGTAAAAAATTAGCATAGTCTTACAAAAAAGTAAGTCATGCGAACCATTCAAATTATTCATTATTCGTAATACTTTAAACAGTAAACTTTGTAAAGAGTCTTTCCCTTTCAAATCGTTTCAGAACTTGTAAGACTTGTAAAAATTTTACCAAGTTCTACCACAATATAAATTATATAAATAAGATTTGAATTTTGCATTCTTTCATTATTATATATCTATATTTAAAATATAAATAGTGTATTTTATTTTACATTATCATGGCTCCGTAGCAGCCGCTGCAGCTACCCTTATGACACAAGAAAGAGTGTACGAGTTAACAATTCTCGTAATGTAATATTGCCCATAGCTTCTCGCGATAATTGACTCGTTCAAACACGTACTTTCTAAGATTAGCGCGATCAAGCAAACAAATTTTTCACCTTTATAATATAAATAAATAAATGCAACAATGTAGAAGTGACAGAAAAATAAGACGGCAGTAATCACTTTAGTTTCACATTTCGCAAAAGATCCCAGTATTGAGAAACACTATGTTCTCCGCTTTCCACTTTTGTTCGAGACAAAAATAATTAATTCCAAAAATTGTCCCACTGCTATATGTCACTTGGTTTGAACAAATAAATATGAAGGAAGTATAAAATAATATACCAATAAACTTTTGATTAATTTATTTTTAAGGTATTTGCCCTTTCTTTGCCATTTCTTTTATTGGAATAAAATAATGTAATCAAAATTAATAAAAGAAATAGCTAAATATAACACAAATCATTGTTACATCAAAAAAATTGAATCTGTTACTTTGAAATACCACCACACCATATCTCTCCGATTCTGGCCACTGAATTTTATATTAATAAAATAAAAAAATCTGTTTTCTAGGTCAATCCTCTTAATTTTGAACGAAAGTCCCATTAGACTTCCAATTCTTAGGCAATGGTCTTCTCGCTGATCGCCTTTTAATTGAACCAATTAATTTGTTGCTCTGTGAAGGGTATTAGGGTTATCTTTTATTACAAGAAATGTGGAGAAATATCGGAATTCACGTAAAAATTAAAGACGTTTTCGTGGAGGAGCTTATAACATGGTAATATATTTTAGTTCGTTGTTACTTATTATTTATATATTTTTTAAAATTTCATCTCATAAGTACCATATAAGTATAAGTTCATATCGCTGGGTAGATAAAGGTATTAAATAAAATTTTCTCTTCATTTCAGATCTAACAAGTAGTTCTTATTAAAACAAGATGGCAGCGTTCGTGGCGAAGCAGATGGTGGGCAACAAGCTTAGCGCTGTGAAAGGTACGTTACTAAATATTTAATAATATTTATGAATACAATATTTAAAAAACTACAATTATTATTCTTATATAATATAAGAAAATAATATAATATTACATTATATATCATATTCAAAATATACGCATAGCAGTAACAAGATCGTGCCCCGGGAATATTGCGCTAATAAAGAAGTTATCTGTAACTTAATATTAGTTTATATTTGTAATAACTACGGCAGAATGAACAATTAATTACTATGAAAACGAATATATACTAGCCAACCGCTCGTTGCATCGCCCGCTTGAACTACACGATGAATTCTTGCTTGCTTCAAACGAAAATCGAACTTACACCATTAAAAAGTAAGAAACCGACCTACAATTCTAAAATACATTTAATAAACAAGTCTAATATTTAAATATTACTAAAAAATAAGAACCCCTCAAAACAGACGTGGGGCTTCAATAAAAGCTGCTCCTTTGGGAAATTGTTTAAGTAGAAGTACTTTAGTTCATTATACTTCTTATTGTGTCTTTGAGACTGATCGCCTTTAGTTATTAAAGTGTATTCTTATTTTATACAACATCTAGTGTTTACATGCGGCTTTGGCCATATGATCAAATTGGAATAACCAAGAGTTGTGTATGGCACATGAAACATTCTACGTGGCTATAGTAGGTAACCGACGGCAGGTACAGTGAATTACATCGAAACGATTATGTAATTTAATATAGCCTATAGCCTTCCTTTATTAATTAATTTCGAACCAGTAGTTCCTGAGATTAGCGATTACAATGTCTGACAATAAACACGATGGTTGTAAGATCGATTCCTACTCGTGGAATTACATTATTGTCAACCCAACGCGATAAAGGACGGCATTGAGTTCTTCTTAAATCTGTATACAATCTGTCGAATGTCGAATTCAGGCGGAAAAGGCACTAGCGTTCATAAATAATTATTTAGAATTCTAAATAATTATGAAACACTAGGTTCCCTCTGCCTGCCCTGCTATAGCTAAAATGTACATGTTCCTAAAATAATTTGACAATTGGTTCAAAACAAAAATAATATACGTGTACGGTTACAAAATTTTAAAAAATATGTTTGATATATATTTATTTCTCAATTAAAATTAAATTTTGTATGTTTGTTACACAACTTGTCACGTTATTGAAAATGACATTACATGAAGCATTACAGTTTACAATTTTATGTTAAAAAGATATATGTACTATTATAAATAATACTTAAAAGTATACACGAGGTATTTTTTATTATTTTTTTGGTTTATTTTTTTCCTAAAATTAATTATTGCTAAGTCGATTTAAGTTTATACATTAGACAGACAGACAGTTCTTAGTAAAAAAAATAATCAAAATTGATGTAAATCACCTTGTGTTCTTACAAATTTCGATTCGACACGGAGTTATATATAAGTCATATATAAGTGGGGAGTGTGTCTTAACACGAGATTTCCTCTGCCTACCCTGCTGTGTGCGGGATACTGCGTGAAGCTGTGATTTTTTAAATATTAAAATGTTGTCTAAATTGTTATTCACAAACTGAGAGAATAAGTTACTTACTTTAGTTTTTTATCATATTTTAATTTGTACAAAATTCTATACGTTATTATTTTTGTCGTAAGTACAACTTAAATTTGACCTTAAATTAATCTACGCCATATTTAAAAAATCACTTATAAGTTCTCCAAATTTAGACATTTATATTTTTTTTTGTATTTTTTATATTTCACTATATTTACACACATATATTGGTCGTAAAATTATTAGTAAGATATTTTTGGTTTTTTTTTTCAATTTTTGATACATAACTTATCATTAACTTAAAAGAAATTAAAAATAAAAGCAATTTTATTTACTTAATATACAGGTTAAAAATTAAATTTTAAAGTCTCAGCAAATAATAGCTTGATTTTTTGGCATTATAATTATGATTATAATTATTTTATGTTTAATATTTATTTCTTAATTGTTTAATATTATATAAAATATTTATAATAAAATATTTTATAAATAAAAATATTTTATATTTTTAAATCTTTCGAATTTAAAAAACCAGTTTTTAATTGGAATTAATACAAGTATTCATTATGAGAGCATTATGGAATACCAACAATCAAGAAACAAGTTTAATAATTTTAATATTTGCGTTTGGATCAATTAGATAAATAAAATTGCTAATTACTTTGACGAATTTACATTTGCTGTATCATCCATAAAAAAATATTGACATTACCTTGTACCATTTTTGTTGAGTATTGGAAAGTTGTACCGATTTTGATGCAGTTTATTAGATTCTTGAGTTGTCATAAATTAAAAATATGTATAGCTTTTTCTTACGGGAGAACTGTACGCCGCCGCTAGTTTTGTTGACATGTAAGTGACAGCAGTGTCATTGGACATTTTGAAATATTTAAAAAATGTATCAACAGTATTACGGTTGGTTTTTATGTTTTGATATTTCTTCTGTGTGTGTATATAGTGTAGATTTTGCAGTATAATTGATTCTTTGATTTTTTTGTCTTCAGCTCGGGACGCTTCCATCCAAGCTTCTATATCAGGATGTACAGGTTCCTTTTCTGGGGTAGAAGAGGAACTGCCCCCTTTCTTGGGGCTATCCCATTTAGGTTTTGGTAACGATGACGCTGGAGGAGCCATACTATCATTTTTGTCTACATCATCAAATTCTTCATCTTCTTTTTCCTTAGCCCCTTGTACTACCCATCCATCATTTATGTCCTTCTCCTCAGAAGTAGTTCCATTAACAATTTTGTTTTCTATCTCAGTTATGTCGTTGCTGCAACTACATTTAAGATTCAAACAAACTGTGCAGAGACTCTTCTCGAACACTTCGAGCATAGCAATTAATTCCTTTCTGATACTATAAAGGTTCAGCTCCTGAAATTTAAAAAGTTATTATTCGACTATAATAACGTGCTAATATTTCTAAAGTTTATTTTTCGATATTTTTATTTGTTTTTATATAATAACGTAATTGTAATGTTTAAAATCAAGTTAAATTTATAAATATATGCGGAAAGACCAATTACAAACTTAAATTGTGCGCAGTGTTAAGTTCCACCATTGAACGCAATATTTTGAATATTCGGCCGATACTGAATATACTTAACAATAAGTTTTTACTATCGATCTCGTTGTGGGAAAAAGCGTGAATCTGTTTTATGTTAAAAAACTAGCAACCTAGTTGCCCCTTTTTCTTCTTCTCTAATTCTACCTACAATTCATTCAATTACGGTATAAATAAGCTTGTTTATTATTTCAAATATTAAAGTGTTCACAATTCACATAAAATACGTACTTCTGCAGCAATTTTTTTCTTTATTTACATTAAAAATAAAATAATATATGAAAAATTGCTTTTATAAAGACATTCTAGCGTTAACCTATAAAAATTCAATGATACATATTTTATACTTTCCCGCTGTATCCCTCATATAACAGGCAAAGAGAATCTAGTCGAAAGAACTCCGTTACTCAATTACCGCAGAATTTTTGATACATTACGTGCTCAGCGGCGGAACAAAACGCCGCTCTGTACCTTATTACTAACACAAGAAAATTACTCATTCCCTCAAATAGGTGCGAATCCATAATCATAGCATTATCTATTAACATAGTTTTCAATTACATATTTCAATGTGATTTTAATTCACGTATAAGTTTTATATTATAGAAAAAATACTCACAAGCTGATAGCTTTCGTCCGAAAAGATGTCCTCACACATATTTATTTGCTTAAAACACTTAATTAACAGAAAAAAATCAAAATTTATTTCATTGTCAACGACCTACAACCAAACTGTAGTAACAGACGGGCAGAAATAAAAATTTTACTATGTACCTTTCATTTGTTAATTATTTACTGGGTACCTGCAGTACGTGTAGAATATAGTGTGTAATATAGTGTTTATCTCAAACACTTAAGAACCAAAATCGCTTGAAGTTATAAGGGATAATAAGTAATTACCCCCCCCTTATTTTGTGTATTTAAGATAATATTTTCTATTGTAATCGATCGTTTACTTTGAAGTTTAACCAAAATTTTTAAGCATTATTAGTATATACTTGTTTTTATTTACTTACTTTATCCTGTTAATTTATCCAAAAGATCTATTACGTAACTATGATGGTGGTAGGTTCAATTCTCAATCATGGGAACGATTTTTGTCAGTCATATTTTATTGTAAATCTATGTGTAAAGTGACTTGTTCGTTTTACATTTAGATTTAACTAATATTATTATTTCTTTAAGCACTTTACAAATATAATAACAAATCAAGAGATATACCTAATTATTTAATAATAAAATAAATAATTTATATTAAAAATAGGTGGCCGTCGAGTCGACGTTGGCTAGTCGAGTGCCTGTCTATACGCACGACAGTTGAGGGTTCGAATCCTACTCGTGAAAATGAGTTATTATTTTAATTTCTTCACTCTGGTAACAATCCAACGCACGGTGTTCAATTCCGCCGCTCAACACACAATATCTCGGAAATTGGACAGAAAGTAGGAAAGGAAGTGTCTTAACACTCTATCCTCTGTTTATCCTGCTGTATACAGGACACACCGTAAAAACAAATATATACACTAAAATCACAACGTGCAGACAGTCACGTTTAATATGCATAATGCATATACGAAAATATAATTTGTATAATGATTACTGATAATTACCTATTATTTAATTAATTTTAAGAAACTCATTAACCGTTCCATACAGTTTTTTGATAACAATTTTGCATATTATAAATCGTTCCCAATTTAACCTAAATATAGCTTCGAGTTTCACCATTATGATAAAGTAGCAGAACTTCAAAGTGCGGCGTTGAGTTACGCCAATTTATTTTTAAATTTAAGGGAAAGTGGAGGACAGCGTCTCAATACTGGGCGGTTAAATAAGAAATTATTAAAGTTGAAATAATTATATAACAAGTACCTAATACATACTAGAGAGCGAGTGCATCGTCTAACTGTAAACGAGGCGGTTCGATTCTCACTTGGGAGAATGATATATTTTTATTTTCTCCCTCTGATTACTAGACTGGGAGAGGTGTTGCATTCCGCCACTCAATATTCAATGTCACATAGATTAGGCGGAACTTGAAGAACGTAGTGTCTTAGCACTAAGTTCCCTCTGCCCACCCTTCTTTATGCGTAATACAGCGTGAGGCCAAAAATACATACAATAAACCTTTTTCTGTTAACAAAGAAGTTAAAACTAAACTAAATGAGTAATTTTCTTAAATCACCAGATTTAAACAATTTTGTTTCCAAGAACATTTACTTCTTTTGTTTTATTTACTAAACAATTGTTTACTACAAAACTGTTGGAATATTGCAGATTATATTTTTCTTAGTAAAAGTAAGCTTCATACTATTTATAAATTAACTTTTAAGTTATAAAATTGTTGAAACAATGGTCTATGGACGTTATCGTTATTATGACGCAGGTAGTGGGTTCACTTACTGGCCGAGTTACTTGTTTACTATATTACTTAGTATTTTTTCTTTATGCATCTCCTAGTTTTAGTGGTTTTGGCAAGATGGCTTATTGTACTTCGACCTCAACTAGTGGAAAAGTTTCTATTTATATATTTTTTCAATTTTGCATTGTGGGATGAATATAAAAATAAAAATAAGACGAAGTGTTTCATCACTACGTTCTGTCATGACGTAATAAAATACCAGGCGTTTTTAAAATAAATTAACTCTGCCTTATAATTTGGCACTAAGTGATCTTAATCACTAGTGTTGTAATTCAACATCAGAAAGTATCGATAAATATTTATTTAGTACATGTTTGTTTTGCTACATGAATATTTATTTAAGTGTGTTTAAGAAAAAAATATTAATTATAATATAAAATATTAGTAATTCGTAATTTTTAACAATATATTTTTTGTTTATTCCAGGTAAAAATCATGGAGAAATAAGAAATTTAGATTGATTATCATGAGGATTCTATACAAAAAAATAATATTTTTGAATTCAATCGCGACATGAAAAGTACGGTCGGTAAGATAAGAAAATATTTATATTCCATACTTTACTATTACTTTAGCTTCCACTTTATTAATTTATAGACTTCGATATACTTTTAATTCTCACGAAAAACACAAGAACAAGCATAAAAACAAAGTACAAGTCTATATTCTTTTAAAAAATGAGTGAAAATAAACAGCACAATAATCTAATGTTACTGACTACCTACGATCTAAGCACCACAATAAAATCAATATAATTTCATAAAATTTCTCTAAAGCGCACCAATCAAAAGCACTTAAGGCAGCAAATATCATAAAAATCAATGAACTATTCGCAAAATTGCCGTCATCTAAAATAATGTCGGAAAGGCATTCGTTTTAAATCGAAGGGTAACCCACTTCTGTCCATTATTCTCCCCACTTTATTGTTCTATCAATAGTATGAGGCAAAGAATGTGCCTCTTAATATGCGGTGGCGACGACAAATATTGGAGGCGAGGAAGATCAAAATGCTAGGAATGTCGGGCTCTTGAGCTCGTCTTGAGATGGTAGAGAAGTGCTATGGTCATGTCGACAACTGTTATGATTATTACCTTATTCAATATTTAGTAATTGTTAATAATATGTTCATGCAATACTTGAATATAGGTATTAATTCAGTTAGTTTTATGCTTCTCCCCCAGAAGAAAATGTTTTTTGAAACGTAAATGTAACCAATGGTAATCGCGTTTAGATTGTGTTTTATATTATGGCTTATAAAATGGACTTAGATAAATCTGAAAAAGTAATATATAATGTTCGTTATTATTTTAGCCTATTTGTTTTTGAATTAAACAATTCAAAAGTTATAACACGGGTCTATTTTCCATTTGTTCTCTTATTACTTTGTAATAAATATATTCTGTAATAAACAATGAAAAAACATTTACAAGCGAGATTTAAATATTTTTATATAAACTAATAAATAATTTTAAAAAATCAGTCCAGTCAAATTAGCACAAAAATGGTGGACAATATTATATTATTTTACATACCTACAGAACATTATAAATAAAATGTGATCAATCCCACACGAACATAAAAATGTTCAATTTCAAAATTTATGAACATATTTTTCTTAGTTTTCCAGTAAAACAATAAGTTCTATGATAACATATGTCAAGCAAAAATGATAGGTCATGCAATTATTTATAAAAAAGATATTATATGTTAAGAATCACCGTGTTTCTGTTGAGTTATATCAATTTAGGGTAGGCCCCTTGATTTCAGTGGTATAATTTAGGCTTTAGGCATATATATAAAGTGAACTGAACCAAAAATATATTGTAAATGTATGCAGGACAATTTATCGATAAATTCATAGAACATCCCGTCACGGAAACCTAATGTAAAGAATACAGAATGCAATTTTAATATAATAAAAAAAAACTATTAAAAAATATATAAATAACTTAGATTTGGCTTATTTTAATTTTGAAAACATAAAGAAAATAATAATTGGTTTCCTATAGATAATTACAAATTACAATAAAATAATTTAAATATTATAGTCATACACCAAGAAGAACAGTATATATATAGATAGCTTGGTATTCTTGTTCTCTGCCGTTATGAAGCACATTGCCGCACGTCTCGTCCCCGAGCTATGTAAAGGGTTATCGCCTTAATAGATTTCCGATAAAGTTAATTAAATTGCTTCAAATCGTACATTTTATTCATCATATTAATTCAGAGGCTATAATGGCACAGTGGAAGACAGTGTGACCGTAAACGCGATAATCGTAGGTTCGATCCTCATTTGGGGGAATGATGATGCCGCTGCACGACGACGGCCACAATTGCTTAGATACATATATTTTTATATAAAAAATGTATTAGTTGTATATGATTTTTTCCTAAGGACAACGTGTAATATATTTATTTATGAAATGCATAAAATTTTTGAAATTATCGGGATTTAAACCCGTGCCTCTTGGAGACCATCCAAGCGCTCTGACCACTAGGCTATACATTCTTATCATGCTATGTCGAAATAATTCCTATACACTATGTTATAACTTAGTTACATTGTTTACATCTCTGTAGGGAGATTTTTACAATCACAATTAGAACAACATACATAGTGTTTTAAATGCTACAAACGTCTAATAATATGTAATAAATTATTTAATGCATATTGAATATTATAATATTTCTTTTTTCCATGAAATTAATACAAATTATCTTAATAAACCATTAATTATATATAGGACAAAGGCGCATAGAGGCGTTGCGTTGTTTGGACAGTTCAGCCTGCGGTAATTCAATTTCGGTTTGCGCTTGAAAGTTTTCACATTCATCCTCCGGTTGTGTGTCACTTCATTTAATAACAGCGTGCTTTTGATATCGCAAATAGCTTGTTGACTTAGTTTTAGTTTAGATTCACGCTTTATCTTGGATATGGTATGATGGGCACAGACCACATTGCTTAGACTCTCCGTTCTCCACTTTTCACGCATATTGCCTGTTGAATGGTTGAACAGAACGCCAAACTTTGTCTTGAAAAATTATTAATTCTCCTGAGTGGGGTTAAAGAAAAGATAAAGATAAAGATAAAAAAGTCTTTATTGCACATTTAC
>FASU01001959.1:0-12965 GCA_001486225.1 Heliconius pardalinus sergestus | reverse complement strand
TAACCTGCTATATGTGGAATACAGTGTGAAACTAGAAAAAAAATGCCACCTAGTGTAGTGATAAGTCACTTCGATATCTCGTAGTGACTTGTTTCTTTCTTTAGAATGTCTTTTCTTACTCTTTCTCTATCAATCTTATATTCAATATTTAGTAACTATAATACAATCGTATGTTAATATCGTATGTATCGTATATCGTGCTCGTTACATTCTTTAAAATAAATATCGTGTCGTAATCTATAAATGGAATAGTAGAATGTTGAGCGCGGGACAGATTTACCATTTTATTTAAGTGCTTGCGTTTTTTTATTTTTACAACTTATTAAAAATTAACTCGACTGTTACTGAATATTTCATTTTTAATCTAAATTTAGGCGGAGTATTTACTCTTTTTATGAGTATCTGAAATTTAATCGTTATAAGACGGCTTGCGACGACTACTTTATCGACTGAAAAATTAAGAGAAATTAATTATTTTTATTTTTCCGCGCGTTTATATTCATGCAGAAACAGAGATTGAAGAACGGAGTGTCTTGACTAGTGTCTTGATCCACTCTACTCTGCATAAAAAAGAGTGAAGCTGCTGATCTTATTACTCGTTTTGATATATGATTGAGTTTTGATTTGATTACTCGTGTCGACTCGTAGATACTAAAATATGTAAGGGACAATTAATGCGCGACTCCAACTCGTACTTTACCAGTTTTTTATTTCTTAGCAATATTTATATCACCAGTAAGATATAATTAAAGTAGAATACAAAGCATCTGGCACCGTAATCTATGTTCGCAAAGTAGTTATTCCACTGTACACTGTACTAAAGCTTTTAAAAGCTCCTCTTAATATTATTATGACGTAGTTTGTCCTGGCTCGTATATTTTTATAACTAACAATAAGTTACTTCTAAAGAACATTAATTTCATAATAGAGATGTCTCTGGGGAACTAAATTAGTACTTAATGTTTCGTCTTGAGTTACTTTTATTTGTTTTTCGTTTATTTTTTGGAGAGCAATACTGTGAATGATTTTGATTTGTGGGAGGCTGTGATAGCGCAGTTGCAGAACGCGTGTAAATGCGACGGCAGTTGGTTTGGTACCCACTCAATACTATGTCGAAAAGTGGGGAACGGAGTGTTCTGCCAGGTCCTCTCAGCCTATCCTGTTATATGCAATAAAGAATGTGAAGTTAAAAAGAAATAACAGAAAGTGAGTTCTCAGGTCATCATGGGCACCACTGCGCCACGATGGCGTCTATACAAATTAATGCTAAACCAATTTCATTGACAGGTAAATCTAAACATAGTATGAGAATAACCATTCAAATTAATACGAATTCCATTTGAATGAGCAATTTGTATGTATTATTCGATTATCACAAACTAATCTCTCTGGAGTTCTGATTCGGACGGCCGTCTGTAACTAACTTTGTAGAAGTGAACTTGGGAACGGGCGTGGCCAAATTACACCACGGAACTTTCTCGTGAAGAATAGTAAGGTTGTTTATTGAATTATTAATATTATATTGAAAGTATACAGTCGTAGGGTCAATCATTCACCAGAGATGTAGTTGTCTATACGTATATCCGACGATATAGCTTAGAATGTAAAACTGCTAACAGCCTTTTATGTCAGTTACTAACGGAAGAGTTTTGTAAAATATAGATAACGTATATAAAGCTACTTTATGAATATCTGCCACTCCTGCGACAGCAATCACCTTTTATATTAAAATTCAGTGCATTCGCTAGTATTGTTTGTCTTCGTCTCTCCCGTGACAGATGTAGTAGTAGTAGTACCTACGATACAACGCTGTTTCAAAAATTATTATTATTTTATAATATCTAGTGTATTCATCAGCTTTGAGGCCGTCCTAGCGCAGCGGCATCTAACGTTTGTGGGTCTATTTTAAGTCCCAGTTGACGTCCATTTCGAAATAGCTTTAAGAAATCGAGCCCATAACCGCCGTGCCGTAAATGTGCCTCTATATACTTATAATCTAAACTATTATACTCACCTACTGTCGTCTCTCCGTCCGAAGACGTAAATAGAAAGATTAGCTAAGTTTCAGGACGAGCCAGCTGATCTGGCAAATTATACGACGGAAACTTCACTATTAAATAATATGTGTCATAGTTCCTTAACCCTCAAATTTGCTTATTTTCTGGTTTTTTGTAAGAAGCAAAATGTGGACGTTGACTACAGAATGTCAACGCGTTCTGGCTTTATATCTTAGGAACATAGATTATAAAAAAAAACTGAGTATTGAGACACTCCATCTCCCACTAGAGAAATTGAGTCTTTAAAGCTCGGTGGAACGTCGGTGGAGATTGTTGAGGCTGCACTCAGAGCAAAGAAATAAAAAAGAAAATTAAATATAATTCCCCCAAAATGGTATCAAACACACAACCGTCGCGGTTACAGGCACGCCCTGCTCTGAGACAGCTTCTAATAGTAAGCAAACCAATAGAAAGAAATAACAATAAATGACATTCATAAAATTTCAATAGAAAAATAGTGTAATATTCTAAAGCTTTAGGAACTAAGAGCTTAAAACACATTTGTCACAGCGTGTTGGTGTTCGTGAGCGCTAAAACGACTATGCCAAGTAGTTTGAACAGTGGAGCGTTTTAGTAGAGCGTCTACGTTAGAATAGAAGTTAGTTTTATTCATATAAAATGTTAGTAGGAAATGCGTTGTGGTTATGGTGACAGTTAACCTACACGATATCTGTGGATTCGAGTCCTGTCTCTATTAATGAGCCCATTTCTTCGATTATGGCGTTGTGAGCGTGTCATTTGAACTTAATCACTTCACCAATATTAATCACGCATAGAGAATACGCGAAAGGAGATTGTAAAAAAGGATAAGTAATGTTACAGAAATAATCAGAATAAGGTGGCCGGTGCTGCACCGCCCATCAAACGAGGCACTTACCGCAATAAAGTGAGTGTGAGTGAACTCAAACAAAACTCTTCCCAGCCCCCAGCCGGTCGATCGCAAGCTTAGGTTCTAATTCCACAGGGTGTCCGTACCACCGACGACCCCCTCAATCACCCACATAATGCTTACAATTTTTAGGCACAAATTACCCTCAAGTGTACCAGCACAGCGTACTAGTTTGTAGAGAATAGAGTTGTAGATGTACCTAGTAAATATAATTACCTTCATACGACCAGCAAATAATTAATACTCTAAATGAATAAAAATAAAAAACTTAAATAAAAGCGTGAGTGAGCTTAAATAAAACTCCACGAATAATGGTTTCCTATAAAATTCGATGAATCCTTTCGTATTGTTTTTAATAAAGTTTATTTTTTTTTGTTCTTTTTAATTGTACATGCAATTTTTGGTTACTCTATTTTCTTTTCCATAGGATAATGGAAGTAAAGACATGTTTTCAAACTCGAGAGAATGAAATATTTAATATTTTCATTTCGAGGCTCTGGAAACTAGGCAAAGCGCGCCGTTAAGTTCCACCACTTCTACGGAAGGTGCGGAGCGGAAGTGTCTTATTGGGGACGGAGTATCTTAGAACTAGATTTACAGGTTCCCTAGGGTGTCATAATATGTGCATATCTGATGTTTAGCTATATTTTATCAACAGGAGCTTATTATTATAAAGAATATGTTTGGCTGAATATGTAAATGTCAGGAAAAATTAAACTGTTCTTTAAAATAACTCACTGTTTCTGAAATTACAGTTACCTCACGTCCTTAAACACAACTGTTATACTTATACACAACTCTTAGTTGTGCATAACATATTTTAAGGATCATTTGACCGTATCGGCGAAGCCAGAGGTATTTTTTGATATTAAAAGATATGCTTGAATAATTTACACTATTTATAACTTGTTTTAATAAAGCTTAAATATTTTTAATGTTTACCATAGATCCTTAACTCAGAAATACAAAACATCTAAAGTAATAGTAAATATTGTGAACTATTATAGAATGTAAACTAGTAAAAGTTAGACACTTTTCAACGTTATTACAATGTTAATCCTAAAAATGAAACTTCTAAAGTGGTAATACCCGAGATCATAACTACTGAAAAAGATTTTAAAGTTATAATAAAAGTTATAATCTAATGTCAATTTGTTTTATCTTACGTGATTTAGCTTATAATATATAATTAAATGCTTAGCAAAATAATAATATTTTTTACATAAGTATCTCAAAATAACTTATATTAATCTCATAACTTTATTTTTATATTTTTTATGGCATTAAAAAAGTAAATTGCAACAATATACTTAGTAGTTGCAATTTACTTGTGTTGCAGTAATTTTATTAATCTAAATGGCTGATGTTAGGTATTTTATTTAAAATAGATATAAAATTACGGGTATAGAGTTGATTAAGATATGGTTAAATTAAATAAATTTATGAATAAAACAAGCGCAAGCTTTAAAAATATGTTTAAAAAGCGCCATCTTTTGTGCAAACTTTAGTGTAAGCTGTGAAGTATATTATAGCCTTTGTCTTTACAAGTATACAATGAATTAATGATTAAAAGAAATATAATAAATTATTATATACCGTGGTATTTAGAATAAGCATTATTGAATAATAAGAATTTATAATTCATAGACAATAGGCGTGTCGATTCAAACTCCCACCCGTCAGTGCGCATCTACGCCCGACCATAAACAACGTGTTTTGACAAACTTTTGACCGTGATGAAAATGACGAACACCACTTTTAGTTAGAAATAATATCAAAAACTAATATTCAAATATGACTGTGTGGCGTAAACTACAAAATGAGGAGTGCTACGCTGTTGGTAAGTCAATATATACATATTTTTAAATTTACTTAAATGTTGATTTAGTTGTAATTTGCCTTAAGAACATCCCTCCCGCTAAGACCAAAAATATAAACAGTATTTTTTTCTCATTGCTATCAAAAAATATAAAATATATTTTTTTACACAATTATATTATTATAATAAAAATAATATAAAGGCCACTTCTATCAATTTTATATTGTGATAAATTTACGTTAATTGATTGTTAATTTTATATGATGACGTTTTTGTGAGATACTTTTTTTATCAAAATTTAATATTCAATGTCACGTTGTTATGTTTATATTTTTAATTATTACCTTTATATACTGACACTAACCTTTCATTACGATGCCAGCGCAATATTGATATCAAAAATGTTTATTTGTATTAAGGAAAATACTAATTTATTATTAAATTAATTATAATCGGGTGAATTTCAATATTAAATACTACGAAAATGTAAATAATAATACTTATAACTATAACTTTCTCTGATAAAAAAGTTGAATTTCCTGCTTAAATGGTGGTTCTGATAATAAATATACTGGCTTGTGATGATTTAAAGTTATCTTTTATATTGAATATTTTAAATGTATGCTACTTGTATTTAAGTTTGATGAACCTCCCGCATAAAGCAGGATAGGCTGAAAGTTTGTTAGTTACTATTTTTTATTATTTAAATAACACCATCGTAGATACTTGGTCCATACACTTATTACCTTATTGTTATTTTGTTTTCTTATCATCATTATTTATTATATTAAACAGTACTGTGAAATTAATCAAAGCAAAATTTACCAGTTACAGTTGTATATGTTACACTTATTACTACATAATACACACTAATTTAGTGTTACAACACTATATTCCTGAGATCTCTCTTAATCATACACTGAGGATAGAAAAATATTAAGAAATGTTTAAAAATAGAAACTACTACTAGAAACACTTTTTTTACTTATATATGTATAAACATTTAAAAATATGCAAAAATATTCCGATTATAATATTTAGTTTAATATCTTTATGTATTTAGCAAAAAATATTTATACAAATTAACAAACAGTACGGTAATAATAATAGTAACAATAATGAGTCAATATTTCCTTTCATGATATAGAATCCAAAAACATCAAATTTTAAATAAGGTTTGATGGCTTTAGGCTCAGTGAGTTGTCCCTTATTGCATATTAAAAGGCTACAAATGTTAATATTTATTGTGAGTAACAAGTGAAAGTAGAAAGACAGTGAGTCATACTTACTAATGTAATCAATGTATCCATTTATTTATTTTTTTTATTAGCAGTTACATATAAAGCAATCAACAAACATTTAGTTTTCTATTGTTTTTTATGTTATCAATTGACATTTATTGATCAATTTTTCTTAGAATTGTAACTGTTTGCTTTCATATATTTTTTTATTTTATACTTGCACACATAATATAATATGCAGAGAGAACCTGGAACAGACAGTCCATTCTACACTTGCTGCCTGAATTTGAGATTTTGTGTGTTGTGTGATGGGACTCACCAATATTTTGTTATATTGACAGTAAAAACAAATAACTTCCCCAGGTGTGTGTTGATCTTACAATAATTGTTTACAGTCAGACACAGTTGTGTGTCTGACTGTAAACAATTATTGTGTGTGTGTGCTGTGATGGCCTCTTTAAAAATTGAAGCTATGTTATATTACTTTGTTTGCTTAGCTTTTTTTGTTATTTATTTATGTACTATACAAGAAACACAGAGAAAACTTATAAAAACAGAAAAATGTGTACAACAGATAACTCATCTCTAAGAGAGGTCTCTACCAGAAACTCTTGAATGTAGGGGATGTTGAGAGAAGCAATGATAATAAAAATCTTCATACAAATATACTTAAAACTTATTAGCTTGTAACAAAAATCATCAACAGTTATTTATGTAAAAAAACAATTACTCTTTACCACATAGCAAGTTATTCAGAGGGACCAAGTTGGAATGGAATGTCTTAAACATTCCATTTCAATGGCATTCCTTATATAAAACTTTGGTGCTAGTCGCCATGATGGGCACCAAAGTCTTACACAAGTCATATTAAAATAATATTATAATTCTTTTGCTTTAAAAAATTAAAATAAAATGATTCCATTTGGTTGTATGATATGCTATTATGTTATGTCATATAATAACTCAATAATCCCAAGAGTGACATATTTACTGTAATTATACCACATAATGTATGAAACACCTTGGGGCCTACATGATGAGTCCAACCTGCTCCATTGTTCTATGATAGTGACATATTGTAGTGGCCATGGTGCAGGAGCACATGCATGTAACTATAAACACGACAGATTGTGGGTTTGATTCCCATTCAAGTAAATCGAGTAAATAAAGTAAATTTTTAATATTTTCATTTTGCTCTGGTAACGAGGCAGACCGCGGCGTTGAGTTATGCCACTTCGGCAGAAAGTGGAGTGTCTTAGCACAAGGTTTCCAGTATTTCTCTGGCTACCTTGCTTTGTGCGGGATATAGCGTGAAGCTAAAAAAATGAATTCTAAAAAAATCTAAATTTTTTTTAAAGTAAATATAGAAGTTTAGAAAGTATTGCAAAATTTGTATAAAGCGTTAAGATATTACCTAACATGTTCGACGTATATTGCTATTGACTTGTAGTTTATAATAGTTTAGTATTATAATAATAACACTCCATTCCCCACGCACCACCTCAAATGAAAATGAAAACAATTCATTCCCTCGAGTGGGAATCGAACTCACAACCCGTCAGACTGATGCTGCGCCACGACGCCTCGTAATATAGTACATAATTATGTTTAAAGTTATGCTGAATTACGTTACACTTCATTACATATTGTTAATTGTGAAATTATCTAATTTACATTATATAATAGGTTATTATTGATGTTGTGTGTTCATCGGAATAAAATCGAGTCTTAATGCGATTGGTTACAGGTTCAAATTCAGCTTTAGACTAGGTATTATTGGATGTTTGTTTTTGGTATATGTTATATTGTCATTTACTAGTCTGTTATTTACCTAAGGCCTGTTGGAAATTGCTTGAAACAATAAGACCGCATTTGCAATTTTTTTTCGTGTTTTTGTTTTTAAGTTTGTTTTTTGCGTGCAATAAAGATAATTCTATTCTATTCGTTTCTTGCTATATTTATATACAGAAATTTGAGGTCGTTGTGGACCAGTGGAACTGTCTGAGTATAAACAAGGTGGTAGTGAGTTCGATTTCCAAGAGGCAAGCGAAATGTTGATTTTCGTCGTTACTCAATGCTGTCTCGAATGAAGATAATCAATGGAGGAATAAGTGTATTGACATTACATTTTTTTGTCTATCGTGATTTGCGAATAAAGCGTATAGATTAGTAGGAACAAAAAAGTAATTTAAGTAACTGAGGAGTTGTGTAAAAAATATATTGAAATCCATCCTATACAATAAAATGGATCTTTGAACAAATGTATGTATACAGATTATAGATAAATACAATAAAGTTAAAATAAATATCACCAGATTAGCTATCGTTATCTTCTCTGTTACGAATTGTTAGTATTTTTTTCTTTTGGTGTCACATTTATTAGTAAATTGATATTGATGGATTGAAAATTTTTATTGTACCTTTTTTTTTTGAGTTTTTTATACTAAAAACTACGGTGTTGTTTACTACTTTACATGGTATACACACTTGTATATGACCTATATACAAAAATGTAATTGTTGAGTGGTGGAATACAACGTCACGCTTTGTCTTGCGACCAGAGCGAGGAAATGAAATTAATTGATTTCCACGGGTAGGAATAGAACTCACAACCGTGACTTATAAACAGGGACTTTCAATAAAGATTATACTTTTGTGCTATGTACCTACACATACTGATATTATTTAGCTTGAATTTGAATGCTGTAGTCTTAAACTATTGAGATAACACTTTATACGAATGAAATGATGAAATAAATTAGGACATTAGATTTTTTATTTCATTATTTCATGCTGCCATATAGCGGGTACTCAAAGGGAGTCTAGTGTTTAGAAAAGGCACTATTATCCACGCACTGCCCAATCATTGCGTGTTCAGTGGCGGAACTCAACGCAACGTTTTTACTTTTGACTCTGTACATTAATACGGAGTGTATATACGCAGCAAGTAAAAAAGAAGTGGTATGTGTATCACTACGCAGTTTCCGCCTACCTTTGAAGATGCGGGGGACGGGTGATATTTATTGTTTACATTGTTTTTGAATAAGAAGAGGCGAGTGTTCACAGTTCACACTTGCCCGCATTTGGTGTTATGTTACATACAAGAGTCTAAGTTACATATTGTGTAGTCAATTTTTTTGATATGCCATTTTACACCGTTTATATATGGAAAGGACCAGGCAAACGAGCGTACGAGGTATAGCACCTAATGGTGAGTGACCACCGCCACAGCCCCTTGTAATACCAAAGAAGAACTGCATGTGATACTACAGACGCTGGGACGCGCCAGCCCGAAGATAAGAAATGTTCTCTTTGTATGAGGCCGAACTTGTCCTACACAGGGTTAATTGGTGTTTTGGCATGATGGCTGCCGATGACGACTAGTTTCTTCAAGTGCAACTTGGCCTTTCTTTCCAGACGATCGTGATACTGGTAGTCATTCGAAATGTTAAGCGTCACCTGGGAGTTGAATTAAACTAGACTAGACTTCCCTTCAACCTATAAGGAGCCTTTCCCTAGGGATACCGTAACAGAAGATGTAAGTTTATTTCGACATTGGTCTACGTTTTCTCGAGAATGACTTACATGGTCGGAGTATACAGCGTCCACTATACACCAAGTTCTGTGTGCCTCGGTAAATTCAAAATATTTTAGAGTATAAGAAAGCACTATCCATTGCAAAGTCGAGCCAGAAGGCTAATCCACAAACCATACAGGGACTATTATTTATATATAAAGTATGGACATATGTACGTATAAAAGTCCCTTGCTTTGTTATAAGCGTACGCACGCCTATCCAGTACATACTGTTTCCTGTTACATTTCCTTATTGTAACAAACATTATATGACGTTATTAGATTATTCTATGAATGTTATATATATATACTGTTTATTTGTATATATATACGTATAAAGTGGGTTAACAACGGATTGAACCCTGGGTCTTATTGTCAATAAGTGTATGTTCTTTAATCATTTTAACTTTGCCCCATCACAATGTTAGCGAATGTATCCTAAATAAAAATATTAATTATTGAAATTACTTATAAATTGGATATATATCTATATCCATATATATTGGAAAATTGGCAATCAAAGTATACAATAAGGGTTAAATAAGATAATTTTCAGTGTAAATTTAACGAGGATAAAAGGACTTTTTTAAATTCCTTTTTAATTCCTGCGATCTGCCCTTCGTGGGCATTTAGCTGGTGGTTATGAATGACGTAGCATTGGTCGTGCACGGTATACACCCAGTGGCACATCTAAATAATGTGAAGGAGTATTACAAAAGATACTGTTTTATGATAAGAGAAGATCCTGGGGGGCTCTTTGCTTTATACGTTTGAAGACGCGAGAGGGCTTCATTAAGTCGCAAGCAAGCTCATCTGGGTGTCTTTCCAAGCGACGGGTATACGTTTTTATTCTTCATTCTAATGGAAATAAAGGAAATGATAAATATCACGTAACATGCTCGATGTTAGAAAAACACCCCAAATAATTATTGAATATTATTCTGCACTGTATTAAGCTGAATAATTTGTCTGGCTGACGCGCTAATAAAAGTAATAACTGGTTAAAATTTTCAAAAATCTTTCTATGTTCATTTATCGAGAAATACTAATAAGCTATATAAAATGACATGAATAGTCTCGATGTGGCCCACTGTACCTCGCCTCATACACAACTTATTATTTCATATGTATACATTTGTTCTGTTTACTTAGTATGTTGCGTTTTATTAAATGTCGAGCCACATGGGTTAAAATTAAAGAGCTCACGAACAACGGTTGACATTAAAAGCTCCATTGGGGTTACGTTATGTATGCGTTGTAATTCTGATGCTCGTATATTTTGCTTTTGGTTTATTTGTTTTTTTTTGTGATCTTGTATTATGACTTTTTTTTAGATTTGCACTGTATCTCGTATGTAGCACCTAGTAGTCATGTTCGTGATAAAGCTGAATAGTTTTACAAAAACTAATTTCGATGTTGCCCTTTTTACCTTAGTTTCTAAGATTTGTTTTAAAATTGCTTGAGCAAGAGACGACTACATAATATAACTGCTTTTCTGATTCATGGGAATTTTGGGAACGTATATCAATGTTTATTATTATACGATACCCGGTAGTCTTTCTGTTACATTAGTTTTAAAATAAACATTGATAAGAAGATAAGGGCGGAGATAACGATAAAATTTTGAATATCATATCAGTCGTCTGCATAGGACGAAGTGCAGCACTGAAATTTGATTTAGTGATTTTTTTTTGTATAAATTTTTAAAATATCAAGTAATAACATTGTGGCACAACATGCGACTGTGAACGTGACAGGTTGTGGGTTCGATTACCACTCGCGGAAATAAAATATTTAATATTTTAATTTCCTTGGTCTGGTAACAAGGTAAAGGTCGGCGTTGCCGCCGCCTGTCAACACACAATGTTCCAGAATTTGGCGGAAAATGGCGAACTGAAGTGTCTTAACGTTCCCAGATTCCATCTGCCTACCCTGCTATGCGTGAAACTGAAGAAAAAAAGCACGCGATATCTCGAAAATTGCACAGTAGGTACGTGGGAACACATCTATAATACTTCTCTGTGCAATTTAAGTCACTAAAGCGTCACTAACCTTTTAACTTTGATACACCGAATCAAAGGTCGACGAATTACCACATTCATTACGACGTGATTGCTCGCCGCGCCACGTCCTCGTCCCCCACGGCCACCAGTCCACGACCCACCTGAGGATGTACAATTATGATGTCAAAACGGGAACATTACCGTTAAGCTATTGGTTTCATTTTAACATGTTGCTGATTTTTGAACCATACAAAACTATATTTTGTATGGATTTATGCGGATTTAAATGTGGAACTTTTGGTTAAGGTCGACGTTTTAGATGAATTAGTCGTTTGAGGGATAGGTCCTTAATTACTTTTGAAAATAAAAAGATAGCAAAATTTTCGCAAGGTGGGTTACCTATCCTAAGAAACAAGTATAAAGATACTCCGTTCCCCGATTTTCGATAAATTTTCGAGGCTTTGTAAGTCAATTGTACTTTCCTTGTGAATTGCTTTGCTTTCCTTCCCAATCCTTTGGTAAAAAAACCTGGTAGTAATTTTATGGATATTGGAAAAAAAAGATTTATACTGCCAAGTGTCTGTTCTGTCATTTATCACGTTACTCATGTGTTTATTAGGTAGGTTTAATTTAAGAGTTAAATACCACATTGACACTATTTAATATGAATTGTCAATGACAATCTTATTTCAATCTTCATAAACACAACCACGTCACTGCGTGTGTCAAACGGATATTCAGTAAAATTACCAAAATTGTAATATCGATAATGTCTCCCTCCTCCTCAAACAAACCTCCAATTTGAAACGAGAGGACATGACTCGTAAAACAAAGTGTCGATAGCAGGTGCCTGAGACTCGTGAGATCTTCTGTAACCCTCGCACCTGCTGTTGTTAGCGAATCACTTGATAAAGCGAATATGATTAAATGAACTGAACTGATCTGATGCGTCATTTGGCACTTCCGTATTTAGAATCTTTTCATTGATTCTCTAGTTTTTTCTGGTGTATACCTACATCCCTATAAGGGGGAACACGTGTTTTTTTCGCTGATTGGTACTTTATACGTTAAAAGTTAGGTGCATTTGGGTAATTACGAAGAGCAGTATTTCTAATATTTACCTTTACGTATCAGACGCAGCAGTATTTAGTGCTTTGGCAACATTCACGTAGTAAGGTGTTGGAAATAGCCACTCTTCCGAATTACCCTAATGTTCCATAATAAAAAAACACTGGTCGAAGGTTCCTTTCCAATTTTGTAATTGTAGGTCAACGAAAAGTACAACTTATCAAATTTCTAGGCGTGTGTACTAATTTTGTGTAAAATTAATTTCAGCTTATCAAGCTGTGATCTTATGATAAACTAGTGGACCCGGACGCG
>FASU01001953.1:7823-18714 GCA_001486225.1 Heliconius pardalinus sergestus | reverse complement strand
CAGCCAGATAAGCCTCAGATGTTTATCGTAGACCATATTCGTGCTTTTTTGTAATTCCAACACGTCGAGCACGCAGCGTGTTTCTGCTTTGTACCTACACTCTACAGTCACGGCAATTTGAATATGTATGAGACGCGGTCGCACAGCTCGTGCTCGTGTCGCCCTCCTCGTCCTCCTATGCGAGTATGAAAATGTGATGTATCTACCGATAAATTGTCAAAAGGGACGATCACTGTTGGAAACTCTCACTCACTCAAGGGTTTATTGTAAACTATAAGAGCTCCACATATATTTTTTATATTAAATATCCATTTTTTTTGTCTTTTTTAAAATATAAATAAACAAAAAAAAACAATATTGTTTTTCCATATAATTATACAGATATCATCCTAATTGGCGTCGACTAACCGACTTATATACACTGATACTGAGTTATATGACCTGTACTAGCATCAGGTCGGAAAATATTTATATATGAAAATATTTTCATATTTCCAGTCTAGCTAGAAGAACTGTGGCGCTTAGTTCATACAAAACGTAATTGTTTTGTATGAAATAAATTATTCTAATTTCTTTACTCTGTTTAGAACACAATGTCTCGAACATTGACCGGAAAGTGGAGAACTGAGACTATTAACATTAGGTTTAGTTTGTTTACATGTGAAACTTCCTTCAGCTAGATGGGGTGACGATATTTACAAAGTGGCGGGTAACGACTGGATGCGAAGAGCTGAAGATCGAGCTCAGTGGCGTGCCATGGGAGAGACCTATGTCCAGCAGTGGTCGAGGACAGGCTGATAATGATGATGATGATGATGATGATGTGTAAAACAGTGCATTCGCATGTATTCTCATAAACAGTGCATTCGTTGCATCTGATAAAATAATACATATTTATCAACGATACTGTTAATTAATGTAGAATAAATAAATATTAAGTATTACAACATATATTATATATATTTGGATTTCAGCTTATTGTTGTTTTAAAATTTAAATAATAAAATTTTATAGCAGCCCATTTAAATTTTAATAATAAACGAACATTGATTATAATAAATCATTTGAATGGAATACACGTAGTATTTCACTGTCATGTCAGTAATGTATCGACATAAATGTTTAATTCGAGCCGTTCGTAATTGCTTATTATAATACGCTTTACATGATAAATCAGTGGAATGGCGATGTTACTGATTTGTGTTGATGGCTATAAGTACATGTATTGTTTTAAATTGGTTGCGTTATAAATGCGTTAAATAATATTTTTTTAGGTGTGTTCCTTTTACGTAATGGCTGTGGGTTCGATTTTCACTCAGGGTAATTAATGATTATTTATTAATATTTTTATTTCTTCGCTCTACCAAGGCAAAATACGCTCGGCATTGAGTTCCGCATCTCAACACGCAATGCCTCGAAAATTCGGCGGAATCTAGGGAACTAAGTGTCTTAACACTAGGTTCAGCAAAAATTTTTTTAAAAAACCGCACAATCCTATAGTCAACTATATCAACATAAAATATACGTAAATTAACAATATCGACTCAATTGAAAATCTAAAATAACGATATCCATTCTATAATGACTAGAATTTTCTCATTAAAACTACAATTTCATTCTTATCTCTGACGGTCCACTTAAGCCACCCGTGTTATTGTTCAAAGTATATAGGGGTAACGACAGGTGCGGATTCAATCCTCTTTCACTCTCGAGCTTCTCGACCTCACTAAACCCCTTTCAAGTAACATGACTTTTAACTTTGTGACCCATCTTTGCTTTAAAGTGCTCGGGATTTATGAAATTTAAGGTAAAATGGATGACTGTTATCCCGAGCTCATTTTCAGAACGTTTTGTATTACGGTTATGTAACGAAAAACTTTAATGATACTTTGGAACGCTACAAACGGAAAGCGAACGGATTATTTGCATTTTACTCTCATCCATTTCATCATGAAGTGGAAATGAAGCTTCATTCAACACGACATTTTAAATGTACAAATCACTTAATTAAACCAATTCAAGGGGCGTATTAAGTTTTGAAAATATTTATATTGATACAAGAAAAGAATCGGTCAAGTACGAATTGGACTGGCCTACCGAAGGTTCTGTATCAATTTCAGGATTTTAGGTCAACGGGAAATACAACGTATAAATGTTGACTTGTGTTTGCGGCGTATACGCTCGTTTTGTATGAAATGAATTACAAATATAAGCTTATGGTTTTTTTCCCTTTAATATAAATATAAGTTTCCATTTCTCACCATTTTATCTCTATAACTGATATTACTGTAAATTTACATCTTGGAAAATTTAATAATTTTGGTAATTCTAGAAAATATAAAATAAATTGTAAAATTATAGACATATCATATGTCTTCATATGCGTTCTTCAGATAAAAATGGTCTTGACAGACGAATAGACAAACAAACAACAAGTCCGTTTTTATTTTTCTGACATACGGAACCCTAAAAACGTACTCAAGGAAATTAAAGCCACCAGCACGTCCAGTCTAATTAAAATTGATTGTTTTTATTTTCGCTTGCCCAGTATAGGATGTATTTGTTTTTTGTAAAGAGAACAATTGCTTCGTGGATTGGCAGTTTACATTGTGGCCTAAAATAGATACCTTTTGAAATCCATTGCTTTTTACAAGGCATATAAAACTGTATCTAGGCATACATTTTTAAATCATCATAAAAATGGAAAATTGAGTGACGTAAAATTTTGAAGAAAAATATTTAGAAACCTATAGAAATTATCAAATTTCATAATATATTTTTACATATAAGTTATCTTTATATGTAATTCAAATTTAACACCGACTGGAGTTACTACAAGGATTCTAATGAATTTTTTTTTGTTAGTTTACACATAAAAAATAATTAATTTTGTATGGAATGATATCTTAGGCTGTTTTTTTGTCATGTCTGGTGGAATTTATGGAATGTAATTTTAATAGACCAGCTACTTTAAAGTACAGAGTCAAAAATGTATGAAAACAAAGAGTTAGTAGTTAAGAACATTGAAGAAAGATTGAAATAAATTTAAGGGTAACGGGTGGTACATGGAAAAGCAAACGTTGTTAAGTTTTTGCGTGTCTTCACAATTATTAATCTTTAGTAAATAAAGATCATTTACGATATTTATTTTTCTCAATATCTGTAAAAACATGTAGTAAATTTTAAATAAATAAGCTTTTGAAAAATTCCGTCTAATATCACCAAGAGGAAAATATAAGTAATGAGAGACAAGCGCGTAAGTCCTCCATAAGCCTTTGGCCGGGCTCCCACTAAGCTGTAGGTCGCCGCGCACGCATCCTGCATTACTTTTAATTGTGATTTAATGGCGCTCGCGTTGAATCGACAAAAAGATATATCATATTTTGTGCAGCTATGGTTTATTATAAGGACAGAAGAATTTGTCTAGCTATATTTTTTGATAGAGTATCGTTTTTTATCTATGTGACATAAAAAGAGGAAAGGAGGAAGAAGATTCTAGTTGCAGCGGAGGGGAAACAAGTGTGTGACTGTAAATACGACTGGTAGTGGGTTCGATCCTCACCTGAGGAAATTAAATATTTAGTATTTTCATATCTTCGCTCTGGTATCGAGGCATAGCGTACCGTTGAGTTTCGGCTTCCCAACATGCAATGCCTCCAGAATTCGGCGGAAAATTGATAATGGAGTGTCTTAACACTAGGTTCACATCAAGAAAAATCTTTAACACATTTAGTTTCTGTTGTGGTGTGGTCGCACACCATTACTGTCATCAGTTTTTAGATTTAGTTCTGCCATTCATTTGTAAACATTTGAAGTAGATTTGTAAACATCTGGTAGATTAGCTAAACTATTAAATGAAACGGCACTTGAGCAAAAAATATAATGGGTGTTAAGGAGTTTCTGTTGTTTTGGTAAAAATTTAAATACCTATAGACAACATTTAGATAGGTTATATATATACCCATCTTAATACATTGGGTATAACGGCTGACATGACAAAGATAAACACGTATCTATATAGCGTTAAGTATAATATAAATACATAATTAGCTCTTGCATATTGAATTCTATGAATTATTAATTGGAGAGATCATTATATTATACGTTATATATGAAGTGCACATTCAGATATCATTGAATGGTTTTCCATAAAAACATATATGTGCTTATTATTGAAAAATGCGTCGTTCTCGATTTCAGGACAAAAAGAATGGAAGATCTATATGGGTGCCAAGTAGGTACTGTGTTCGCTTATGATATAATGAAGCAAACAAATTAATTCGACAATTTTTGATGTGAAACGTCTATAGCCGCGGGAAGAACCGATTGTCGTCACGCTACTTTCCTTTTTCCTGGCATTAATCCCGTCGTACGTTTTCAGACTGTCTTCCTGCTTAACCTTGCACGTTTTGTAATGTCTTAGGTGGTTAGTCTTCTGTTCTGCATCATGACATCCAACGCTTCCAATCCAGCGCTTCCTTGGGCATCCTGGGAGTCTCACTCCAGGGATAGACATAGCAAGGCACTTCCATCCGACATAGTTCCAAATGCTAGCTACTAAGGCTACCATCTCAAGTGACGTTTACGTTTTTTACTTTTCTTTTCCATAATAATTATCAATAATTTATATAGAAGTTAAAGATTCTAATCATCATCATATATAAGTGTTTCATAAATTAAAGCATTTTATATATAAAATTTTTTTAGACGTCACATTTATTTACTGTAAAACACTTCATTTTGTACAATCTTTAAATTAAATTTCACTTAACCTTTCAGTATACGTAGTACTCTTATAAATGTATTTACCTTTGTAGGCATATTTCGCTCTCAGGGACGAATCCAATTACGATAACGTTATGTCCCGCATGAAAGTGTCGCGTTTATGGTAAAATATTAATGTATTTCAATTTGGGAGGCTGCTGGTAGACCTTCATAAATATCAGTGACGCTGCGAGCTAGTGGTGGGTACGCGTAAATACTTCACTTAGTATACAATGTTATTATCCACGAATTACCTTAGCATATCTTTGTAGATATATTTATCTTTTTATACATGTATCTTAGACACACATTGTCCTAACAATGAATATGGGTATAGTAAACAATGTTATCGTAAGCAGATTAGAATATCTTCCAAATTTTGTATAGAGGCAAGACTATATTAAAGCAAGTACATTATTTTTCTAAATAAATTGTTAGAAGCCATCGGCATTAACAACTTTCGCTAAAGTAATACTCCTCAAAGTCTTATAATTTACCTATCTATTACAGTAGGTACACTATTACTTATATTAAAATCAAACAGAAACTTTTTTTTTACCATGACGCTGTAGCCCGTCTATAACAATGATATATCTGCCCGTATTGGCAGAGAGAACTGAGCTGAGTGGCGGAACTCAACTAAGCGAAGAGATGAAAATATTAATAAGTAATAATTTACTTCTACAAGTAGAAATCGAACCCACAACCGTCTAGTTACGTTAAGATGGGTAGTACATATATACGTTTAATATCACTGTCACAAACCGAGATTAACTTACCAAATATATTTTCCATTATAGTTTTATATACGGATACAGCACGTAACGCGTTCTTTTTATATTACACCCATAAAATTTTATAACTCACTAAACAATTGCTGTGAAACTAGAAGCGAGAAAATGGTAAAATCGAGGCGCAAACAGCATTTGGCAAGAACACTATATTAAGATTGGTTTTCCAAGAGAACAATGACACAAAGATAGGTTTTAAGAAGTTAGGAAAGGATTTATATGGCCGTATAAACGCTATGCTGAAGCGTCTGAACTACATCCACAAGTTTGTAGATTCCGACTTTGGTCATTTAAATCTTTGTTGTTATAAACTACCACTTTAAATGGATTGGCTGGCGTTAGAAATGCATGGACTCGATGGAATATTTAATAATATATGTTAAATATTATTATGTAAAACAGCGTATCACATAATTCAAGCTTTCTTTATCAGCTACTGTTTGAAAGACCAATACTCAATGATGTTTAAATAGAATAAATAAATAATTTATAAAATATGTTTTCCAGTAACTGTGAGATTTAAAAAAAATGGTTTATAGAATAGAAGTTTTCGTACATATTGGATAGAGGCAGGATATAGTGATAGGAGAATGCAATCAATATCCCCGAAAGTGCTACCTGTAAGTAACAAACGCAGCTCTACCCTCCAAATAACTTTAAAAAGACTCACAGAGCATAAGGCAATGCGGTACCACTTGCACTGGTTCTGTTCGATCTACTTTACAGAAATGAGAAACACGCATTAAACTTGTCATAGACATGTGAAATATTCGCGGTCTTCTTCAAGCCGACAAATCTGACATTAAACTAAAACTATTTATTACATTAATACTTTTATTATTATATTTAACTGGAAAAGAAGCACATTTAAGCAGGAGAATATATCAAAAACTAGTAAAGCACGCGCGGCTTCGTTCGGTTAAATTTATTCTTATACTATGCCCAAATTGTTAGAAAATTTACACAAAGATTGTACTATCAACTATATTACTATACAGTTTTAACTAAGTTTGATACACACATCACTAACCAACACCCATCCTCATAAATTTCCACATTTATAATATTATTAGGTTATAATATAAAATAAAAAATCGATGTAGAACTGAAGTGACGCTTTTCTTCAGTGGGAAACAATTTTGGTCTTAGAATTCAAACACCAAATGGATTATATCTATACAAAAATGCAGCTTCAATAAATGTAATTAGCGCCTAAAGTTATCTAATATAATATATATATATATATATTAAATTAGCTTATAATATTTCATACATAAAACATCGTATCTATCATAAATATTTTAATAACAACATGAAATTTATATTTTTGCAGTTTTTTTTAGGTTCTAGTTCTGATTAGAATAGAAGATAAGTTTAAAAGGATGGGAAACATGGGTGAATCCCACTGGTACAAACTTAATTAAAGTCTAATATAATGGAGTGTTGATTGGCAGACCATCGATCTGCTTCGCTTGACTATTGCTCTGATTCAGCGACCACAATATGTTTGTACAAAGGAACTTGTTATCTGAATTAAGTAATTACAATATTGGTTTTGTGCTAATATATTAAGCGCTTAAATGGCAAATAGTAATCAAATATAAATGTATTTAAAAGTAAATTGAAATAAGTTTAAAAAGTAATGGAAAAACTATGCCCGAAAAGATTTTTTAAGTTTAGGCTTTATCCCGCATGTGGCTAGGTAGGCAGAAAGAATTGAGTGGCGAAATTCAACTTCATGCTTGTTCTTGGTACAACAAGGAAATGAAAAGTTAATTCCTTGGTGCGAAGATTGAACCTACAACCTCGTATTATAATCAGGAACTTTAACACTGCGCTACGAATACCTATTACTGCTACTATTTTCATATAGGTAGCTACTAAGTCACCACAGATTTAGAAAGATCATAAATTTAGAAGAATGTTTATTTTTGAAAAATAAATTATTTTAAAAATATAACCTTTTACGTGACTTTTCATGAAATGGGTTGAAAACTAATAAATAACTTTGAAAGCAGCATTTAATTTAAATTTTAGCTATAAAGGGAAAAATAAAGTTTTTAGAGTAATTTTAGTAAGCAAAGCACTTTTAATCTACTTTCAGTGTTCTTATTTATAAATAAAGAACAACGTTGATTTTTAAAAATGGCACTGTAGTCCGCCCGACATGAACGTATATCGTCCCCACATGCATAATTAAATGTCGCCGGACAGAATAAGCAATTTAGGCGTTAATGTCCTACTTTGTGGCGTCGTTGCCTTTTATGATATCTATTTACTTTTGTATTTTTTTTTATTTGAATAAATATTATGCTGAAAAGTAGAATCTGATAAATATAAATTTTATATTAAGATCTAAACTCGGTATGGAAATATTAGCGGTTTTCACGCGAATCTTTCACGTTTCACGCGAGCTATAACTAGTAAAAATGGTCAGTACAGTTACAGTTGATAAGTTGTGAACTAAGTGCTGTTATTAATGGTGTAAAATAGAAACAGAATGTAGCAGAAATAATATAATGTTACGTTTGTAATATTAATAGTGCGAGTTGATGAAATTACACATGAAATATGCTATGAGATTACTTCTTAATATATTATTTAGATTGTAAATATATTTCTTTTAAAAATTGAAGTTAATAAAATATTTCGCTACCGTATATTTTATCATACATGGGAAATAAAACCCAACACAAAAGTTAAATAAATAATAAATACGTAGTAGGAAAAGCAAAAATAGAATCACACACAACTGAGGCATTCTTTTTTCAAGGTTTCCTATTGTCCTATTTCCTTTTTACTACGCTCTACATCTTGTATGAAAACAAAGGTAGAAGTCAAACTACTGTTATGAAATCTTTATAATGCCTGGCCTTAGTTGCGGGTGTGACCTAGAAACTGAAGTGAAGCTTAAAAAAATAATAGCTCACGTACTGGGTGCCTGTATGCTCATAAATATTTGTTCCACATGTGACTTCAGCTTGGAACGGCACAAATACCGATTCCAACGGAACATTCTGGATACGTCTCCGTAAATATTGAGATTCGATCAAAGTCTAAATCAGGTAAATAAAATAAAAAGGCACGAACGATGGTACTGAAATTTGATATGGCGTATGAGGAAAAAAGTGTTTTGTCATTTATTTACTCGTAAAGTATGATATACGTACGCATGTGAATGTGAAGAAGTCAATAAGTTACAGCGAATCTATTTATGAATGTATTGCATTACAAATTTGTAATAAATGTTTAATTAGACGGATATATAAGAAGATTTTTATATTGACGACTAAAAAAATATAATTATTGACTGATATCAATTATCAATTTTAGATTAATAATATTATAATAACTTTATAATATTTATTTTAATTTTATTATGAGCTTACTCTTATTTACGCATAGTAAACAGGATTGGCAGATGGAACCGAGTGTTAAAGATTGTCCTACTGCACGACGACGAACTGTCGCTAATTACAACCATCGCTAAGTAACAAGGAATTTTGTTGATAATTATTAAGGCTTATGTTTTCTTACTTATCCTATTGAAAACTAAGTAATTTGATAAATATATTTAATAAATTTTTATAGCTATAGTTAAAACGGGCGAAGTCGCGCTAGTAAGTGTGCTATGTATATATACATCTTTGGTTTATTCTACAATGGGAAACTGGTTTCAATAGAAATAGATATTGTGTATTAAGCACGAAACATCCGTTTGTGACACTCATAGTAACCACGTCTTTAACTTAACAAAGGTAACTTTATAGACAAATATTTTCAATAGAATCGGTCGGTATTGAGAAAATGTTTGTTACTCTAAAACAAAAGCTTTTGTAGAACATTTAATATATTATTTGTAAAGTTTAAAATTTTATGTTTAATATGAGTACCTAGTGAAAAACAAACTGCGCACGTATTATTTTTATTCTATTCAGCTTTAACCTGTATCCCGCACAAAACAGGCAGTGGAAACATAGTGTTATGATACTCCGTCCCCATTTTCCGCCGAATTCTGGAGGATTTTGATTGATTTCGAGTGGGGATTGAACCCACACCTGGCCTGAAATTCAGTAACTTAATGCCGTGTTGTATTTTTTTTGTAGGATATTTACTTGACCCGAGAAAGTGGAAACTCGCGATAATTATTCAATAAAAGCTATCATTTGTCAACACTGTCCAAATGTCGGCAAGTAACCTGACATCGTGATGACTAATGCTGCTATGTTCCACCCATTTGCGTCAAATTCCTTTATTACCAACTTTTTACCTGATGCCGTCTCACCATTATTCACGTTATTGTGTTGTAGTGTCGTTCGTGACCTTTGTTAAACTGGGTCCTATGGCACAGTGGAATTTAATTTAGAACGCAAATGCGATGGTTCTGGGTTTAATCCCCATTTAGAGGAATTAATTCTTTTCAACAACTACCCTCATGTATATCCTGCATTTACTAAACCTAGGTGTATTTATCTAAATCAATTCAAGGTAAATAAATTCCATTTAAAGCAACATTGGCTATCAATCCGTTAAAATTAACTGTTTAGCGTGTTTGTCACTAATTATATCGAAATTTTGCATTTAAGTAATTTACATGCAGATTTAATTAAATTAGAGTTTTTTAGTGGGAGTTTCATAAGATATGGGTTACTTAAAGAGATAATTTAGTTTTATATTTTTGAATCTAGTTTTTCTTCCAATCTCTACAAAAGGAATTGCGTCTTGGGAGACGAAAATTCTAAAAAAACGTTTTTCTTTCTCTGTACTACTATATAAACAGATTTTTCAGCCATACATACTTAGAGAAAAACAACAGCAACTCAGAAGTAACAAAGCTTAATGCTATTAAAAACAACGTTAAACCTGGGATTAACGTTTAAATATTATTAAGTAAAGTACACAGTTCGCTTGGTTCTTATCTATTTTTCTGATCGTTAAAGTGCTAATCACTACTAATAAAGGGGCTGAAATGAAAACACCCTCGGTAACGAGATCGCTCGCATTTATTACCATTTGAAGATATATTTAAAACGTTTGGGGGATTTTTTGCGTTGAAATCGAGTTAATTTAGCGGTCATTATTCAAATTCGTTTTGTAAAGGTATTATATGTATTTCAAAAAGATTACTTCGGTTAATTATTCTTGTAATATGTACCTCAATAAAAAAACCTTTACAAAATGAATAATTTTTGACACTATCAGGTTTGTGTGGGAATACGTACTCTAAGAAATGAAGACTACAGCTTACACCGAGGATATATAAATATAATAAATCTCCCACATACAGCAGAGGGAACCTAGTGTTAAGACACTCACCCACTTTCTGCCGAATTCTG
>FASU01001935.1:1257-23875 GCA_001486225.1 Heliconius pardalinus sergestus | reverse complement strand
TTTATTTTTCTACGTTCCCTTCTCTACATAATTGATTTCTAAATCCAGCTCACAGCAGGGTAGACAGAGGGACTCTCGTTTCGTTTCGCATTTTCCGCCAAATCCGGAGGCATTGCGTTTTCAGTGGCAGAACTTAACGCCTCGCGTATTGCCTCTACATCAGAACGAAGTTTTATTATATTTCATTTCCTCGTGTGGGGATCGAACCCATAACAAGTTGCGCTAAGTCACAACTTGTGCCACTACTGGCATTATTGATCATAATTTTCAAAAATATATTTTTTAAAATTTAAACTAAAGTAAAAGACAATGTAATATTACCAAATAAAACAACACATAATATGAAATTCAATATTATTTCGTTATGCTTTTTAATAATACAATATATTTGCGTACAGTACACTATCGGTAGTATATAATAATTGATGACCAATCATTAGCGAACAATGAATAATGACATCCATCAATTATCGTTTAACATTGTTTTAATAAATAGCTGTATACAAAAAAAAAGGAAAAACAATTATTTACATAAGGCAGTACGGATACCACGCGAGTGTGCCTCGACTTACTTTAGCTATACAAGCGGTACAAAAAACAACGTAATTATTAGTCAAACGAACGCACTCTTCTCTATCACACTCTCTCTCTCTCTCCTCCATTTAATCATAATCACTAGGTTACATTTAACGAGTAAGCAAAAATTAGTTTTGTGAATTTGTTATTTAATTACGACCATTGTTTTTACTTTCTCGGCGACTCACGCACGTCACGATATTTTGACGTCCGTCACGCATTCATTCGCTTATAAAATCGGATTTGGCGCCAAAATGTATATAATAAGCTTTACGATACGCGTACGACACTCGAGTATATAAAACTGTTTAAAATTGAGTATTACAACAAAATGGCAGTGAATATGACGCGACGGAGTCAAAATTGAGCCCGTCGCGGCGGCGCGAGTCGTCGAGACAAATTATCTAGAAGTGGTTTCGAATGGCGGCCGTCACTTTAAAAGTAGATATGGCAGACACGCTCACACGACTGTACAAATCAAAACACAAAATCAATGAATGAACATATTCAAACCCAAGCAAAATGAGACGTAAGTAATCAGTATAAAATGAAAAAGAAGATAATATAATCAAATGTAAACTGTAAATAGTAATAATCATATTAATTTAAAAAAAGAGGAAAAAGTTCACAAATACGCATCTGTACACTCATGTGAGTTCTACAACATGCCTGGCCACTGCTTAAAAAACACAGTTCCCCTCGAAAGTGACAAACTCATCGCTTACATTAAAAACACGTTGAATATTCAGCCTATATCACATTTGATCTGTAGAAAAGAAAACCGCAGAAACTAAACCAGAATATCGACGCGGCCGACCACACTATAGGGACCACACATAAATTACGTCACACGAACTTCCCGACTTTTGACTGCCTTCCTCGTCCTTTTTATGTCCACAGCTGGCTATATTTGTGAGAACCACCTACTTAGTGAATTGAAAAAGTATCATCTTTCTTTACACCTACACATTGTTAAATTAAAACATCAATTTGAAATATCAACTCTCCGTGTCATATGTTGTCACTTTTCGTCGACCCCCTCTCGACATCTGTAACGTGTGACGTGACGTATGAATGTCCCCGCAGACGCATTCATTATTAAAGCCAGCGTTTACTTAAGCAATGATACGCTAAAACACGTTAAAATTGAAGAGACGCCGTGAAGCCGAGTTATAATAATTACGATATCTAACCAACAGGGCCGCGTCGTCCGCTCTAACACTATGTCTTGTCTGTTGTCTTTTCATAGTATTTTTTATTAAATATATAATCAGCGCTCATAAGAGACTATGTAAATGCAGTCAACAACTTTATAAAATATAACCTTACGGCCGATATTGGAGCTCGCTACAAGCGTTACATGGTAAGGCGTGACTGCCGGCGACTAGATATCGTGTGCAATATTCCCGCCAATCGCGCGTCGGCTGTGTCCCGCGACGCCGTGTCGACCAATCAGGAAGTGGCGTGGCGTGACGTGGGGCGGCGGACGCTTGTGATTGGCCAGCGTCTATATGACGAGCGCCATGTCCTTCTTGCTGGGGAGCTGCACCTTCTTGCCTTGCCACAGCGAGTTGTGTATCGTGAACGCGTCGATGGTCACCGTCAGGTGCTTGGTGTGCACTTGCGAGAAGCATTTACTGCCTGAGTTATATCTGAAAGTGAATTAACAATAATGTTTATTAGTAAAATTCTTTTTGATTTTTTTATAATATCAAATGGGAATCAACCCACAACTATTGATTATACAATATGTCGGACATTTCTTAACAGTATCACGATAGATAAAATAAATAGATAGCATAATAAATTAAACATACATAATAACATTGACAATATTCTGGTATAGACAAAATTTATTTATATAGAATATTTTTCATAAAAGGACGTTGGTATAAATCCCAATGGTTAATTAAGATGTTATCTGCCTTAGCAAAAACAAAACATCAAATACTCACTTGAAGAACTTATCGAACATCCGATCATTCACATGCTTGGGGCCGGTTCCATACAATTTGGCCACCGTGTCCGTGTCCGGACAGTAACTGTACAACGCTCTGAACTGACATCCCGCATCTCTGAAGAGTACTAAGAAGTGTTTGCTTTCAGATCGCGCTATCTCCTCTAGAACCCGTCTTTTAGCCTCCGCGTTCACCGCTCCGGGGAAAACGCAGTACTCGACTGCGTTCAGCATTATACCTCTGTTGGACTTTGTCGCCGGCTGCTTGTATAATCTTGGACCTAGGTTTGAGTAAATATTAATAATTGGCTCTATAAATGTTGATACAGTACGGTCGACTAGAAAAGTACCTTAAGTAATCCTTTCGGAACCCTTGGAAAATAAATAAAGTAGGAAAAATCCTTAAGCCAAATCTACGCAACCACCTACAGCTAACTTTGCCGACCGCACTGAAGTTCATGTAATAAAAAAAAGTGTCGTGCCATATTATCTTTTGAATCAATCTTCATCTACTTTTAACTCCTAAGTTTTAATTTGTATTTGTATATCTAATTGTGTACAATTAACATACTCCAGTTTACTTTAAGTTAAAATCTACAATAATCAACAATAAACGTGTAAACTAAACCTATTATGAATTATGATGCATTGTAAGATGTAGTGGCGTGACAGTGTTAATATCTGTGATAAGCATTTATGTTAAGCGACGAGGAGCGGAGTGTTAGGTCACAGAACAAAATGCTCTCAAGTCAAACCATGCCTTAACATAACAATCGGTATTGGCATGACATCGCTAACTTTGACGTGACGGGGGTGTGCCGGAGTGACGTGACGTGTGTATGCAAGTTAACGCAGTCATGAACTACTCTAGTAACGTTAAAGTGAAACCTTTGCGTCGTTCTCGGTAAGCTTTAACAGGTAAATTAAATGTCTTGTTAAATAAATTGCTATATTTTTTTATCTCGCCCGTAATTTATAATATTATATTAGAATAAGAAACTACCACATAACCTAAATCTCTAATACGTTCTTTTTCTACGATTTACATTTCAATTGAAAACTAATAAAACCCAAGACACTTTGACAACAACATTATAACTATCGTCACAATCGTTATTATAAAAACATACCTATAACATTAACCATAATATAAAAATCTACAAAGACATCTACAACCAATAGTAACTCACCAGAATAATCCATGATGGAGGAGTGCGTAGAGGAGACGTCAGAGCTGTCGTCGTGGCGGCGCTTGCCGATGCCGCCGGGCAGCGCGCCGGGCAGCGAGCCGGGCCCCGACGCGGGAGACGCGAGCGCGCGCAGGCCCGGCGAGGCGGCGCGGCGCGGCGGCGTGGCGCGCCCCAGCCCCGAGTCTGTGTACGCACACACAGTAGTACCAACCCCCGAACGCTCACTTTTTTTATTTAAATTTATAAGTAACAAGCTTTTAGCTTTGAAGCGTTTGACAGCTGTCATGTACTCACACAAAGTGGTAGAACACACCACACCTGATACATATATTTTTTTAATTTTAAATGAATATGTGTTGAAAGCTCCTAGCTTTTTGGCTTTAAAGCGCGATTGACAGCTGTCAGTTTGAAATGACATTTAGTCTGGTAAGACACAGTAAAATGAAGCCCGTTACGCTATGTACAAGTGTATCAAACTACCAAGGTGCCAGCGATACAGTGGGGTTGTTTTTGCTAGAATCGTTTTTCAAGCAGTTAATATAATTTTATTGATTCAAATTTGCAAAGCATTCTAAATTTAGGCATATTATTTGCTACTTATATTTATAAAATAACCTTTTTTATACATTTTGCAAGTTATTTAGATTAAGTATGTCGTACAGATGACTAATACAAACTATTAATAAAAAAGAAAGCCCATAAGAACATTGTGTGAATTTCAGAAACTCAGTACTTACAGCAATTTCCTTGAAATGATAAAATACATAAAGACAGATGAGTAAACATTTTCAAATAAAATATTTAAAAAAATAAAGCACAGTAAAAGCTATACAAGATAATAAACAATAAATAAAAAAAATCAAGAAACAAATTTAAAATCAAATATAAGTACTTTAAAATTCGGAAGAGTTCAAGGAAAGACTTAACCTATCAACGAAAAAATATGCATACAAAAAAGTAAAATAATCTGAAAGTATGCATTAGTTCGGGCAACATTTTCAAAGTGACTTACCAGTGCTTAGATTTCATATACTTAGAAGTATTAATTTTAAGTAAATAGTAAGTACTATGTTAACACAGTTTGTGTATTTTGCTTCAGTGGTATTATAATAAATTATTTAGTAAAATAAGAAGTAGGGTTTGAAATAGAATTGAAATTTTTCGAAGTACCAAAAATGTTAGTTTCCCAGTTAGTGTGTAGACTAGCATATAATGAAAATTATATATATTTTATTTTATACTTTTGAAAGACCTATATATGCTATATATTAATTTAAAAATAAATGGATATTCTAATAAATTAAAGACAATTCATTGTTATCTTAGGAAAAAAAAAATATTCTAAATATACAACATAAGCGTCCGGGAACAATGCAAGCCGATCGCAAAATAAACTTTGAAGGCATCAACTTACAAAAAGCAATCTTTCTTATTTTAATTATACAATACAAATTTAAATAAATCTAATTTGAACCTGTTATTCTGTAACTAAATGTTCTATAAAGGACAAATAATGTTAAACAAAAAAAGATGTAAAAAAGGTTTATTATTTTCAACGTTAAATATGTTTTAAACCATAATATAACCATTTAAAACTAGTAATATAAAAAATTGTAAACACAGCCATTGTTTTTATGTGTGTTTATAATTGCTTCATAAGTGTAAATTCCGCTTAAATACATACATAATCTGTATTATTAATTAATCGATAATAAATTCAAATCGATATTGACCGTCACTATTCGAATAATAAGTAGCATAAATTTAAATCGATATAGAGGCGCAACGACGTCATACCAACACCAATATAGAAATGATAAACAAATGCATGCAAGATAATAATAGATAAACATACCTTAACAGACCACAACCGTACATCGATATAAAGGACAACCTAACTAACAAGGTGTGTGCACAGCACTACGGGGTCGCAGTAGGGGGATGTTTACGCTATACGATGTTTTTGATGTTAATGCCACATAACCAAAAAGACGCTTAGGAAAATTATTTAACATTTATGATAATAAAGATTTTTACAAAATAACAACGTATTTGTAATTAATTGTAACCATGCATATTCAAATAATTACAATATAAAAAATTCATTGATCAATTTATTTAATTATGTTATTCCACTTTTGCATATATTTCAAACATCCCCCTGCGCGCTGCAACGAAAAATAGAACCCAACGCACCAAAAGCAGGCCCGGCTACCGTGAGAAGCCTGTACTGTGTGTAACAAACGTGTCTTACCGCACAGGTTCATAAGAGAGCTAGATTTCCTCCCCGCCTTAAAGTTATTCTGGTAAGTGGAATATTTAGACCTTCCACGAGTTGACTGTGGTTCGTCATTCACGCGTTCTGAAATGTATCCCGCTAGTGTGAGTACGCACGCGCACGCACGCACACACGCACGCACGCACGCCTGCATACACGCTCGCATGCACACATGCGTCGGTCAGTCGGCTCCATCGGATAAACGCACATAGCAAACAAAAGTAACGACTCGCGGATACATATCGACCATTCAATTTTAAATAATATGATGCTGTTACTGGAACCAATTTTAATGCGCGGAAGGTCTAGGGTATTGTAAATTGGAGAAAGCTATTGAAACACCTCCGTCGTTTTAGTTTTGGTTTGCAAACTAAATACGGCCAAAAAAGGAATATATCAAGCGTAATTTTGCATTGGAGTGTATCTAGCCAATCTATGCAATGCTGGAATAGTACACATATAATATAAAATAACTCATTAAATATTAAAATATAAATAATAGAGGTCCAAGCGTCTACAAATAAAAATTAAAAAGCGTCTTTACCGACTAGGGTACTGAGCCATATGACCATCCTCAAACGTGTATCATTCGTACACAAAAAAATTCAAAAGTATTATTCAATATGGTGCTGCAAATCATTTGCAAAACACTGTATCAACAACAATTTGAGGACCCAAAAATATATATCTGTATGTTTAACTCAAAATATGACAGCCAGTATAATATATTTACAAAAAAATAAAAGTATAGCATTTCAATATAAGTCATTACAATATTGTTGGATTCTCAATAAATAACAATATATTTTAATCATCCCGTTACGTAACGTATTTATTTTGTTTATAAATACGAAAAAAAACGAAACGAGGTGACAATAATAATTATACGAATCTATAAGTAAAATGATAATATTGCTATCGTCACTTAAACGTTTATAGTTTAACAATGTATTTAAAGAAACAAAAATAGAAATAACATCTTTAACGAAATTTTAATAAAATAATACAAATAGATTCGTAAAACAGCAAAGCGCTCATTGTTAGTAGCGACAGCAACAGAGCCCGTGGGGTCAAAAAATCGAAACGATTAATCGCATCGTAATCGTATCGAATCGTCTAAAATTTGACTTACCGTGACCTTAAATAAAACAAATCTATGGTGCTTTGTTTATAAAATGATTGCCGATATGATTACGAATAGTATTTGAAAATATAAAGGATTTTTATGATAGTTGGATATTTGGATTTATTGAATAGAATAGAGTGTTTATTAAGTAGAAAACACCAAAAAAATCATACATATTAAAATGTACTTTTTTTTTATAGATCAACACAAAAACAATTCTATTATATAACAACACAACGAGCCTTTTTTCAACGGAAGAAGAGAAAAATAAAAAAAATAGGTATAAAATGATTAGGATGGGGCCATTAAGGATAGGAATTTGTATTTACCTCGGGATGTCTTGCAAGAGCCGCGACGTCCTAACGCGCCGCTTGAAGCGCTACTGGGTGACATACCACCACGGTCTTCTACTGGCGAATCTGTAATTATTTAATTTGTTTATGATTTATTTGGGGATTTTTTAGAGAGTAAGGGTAGTGTAGGATACGTTGTTGGAAAATTATCTATTATTTTTAAGCATGATATAATGAATGAGAATGTTGAATAACTTGTATCTTTTAAATTTTGACTGAAGATAATAATACATTTCTTTAATATTTTGCATAATTGTTAAATCGCAACAAATAGCATAGAAAACAGACTTATAACGATGTAAGAACTCATGCAAAAAGTGCTATTTACTATTACAAAACAATATTAAAATGAGAAAAGAAAAAATAAAAAAAAATCAAGCCCAGCGTACCTCTATACAAAGCGGCTCGCTCAGCGAGATTGTCCTGCGAGCCGCGGTAGTAGTCGCGCCGCATCGTGCCTGCGTACATCACTAGCTTTACGTATACGTATACTGTGATATTGCGACTATGAGTTGTGTATTAGGGATGTGTATTTTTTTTTTTATATTTAGACTTATCATTAAGCACAGTATACGTATATTTAGCAACAAAATAATTAGCCGCAAATAATAAAAAATCATTACAGTGCTTGTAAAAATATTTTTTCTTATATCTAGACATTTTAGAATAGAAGTAATAAAATCTAATAAATTGTCAGAACGTGTTACCAAACAACAATAACTTAGCCACAATAAACAAGAACTCACACAACAATTAAATAATTGAAGAAAAAGAAAAAAAAATGTGCAAATTATTTATCTGTCAGCATAATAAAAACACAAAAAACAAACCAGTAAGATTAGTTGAGGATGGCTGTTTGCTAATAACTCCATCCTGCAAGGGTAAAGTCCCGCTATCCACGTGTATGGTCTTGGGACGGGCTCGTGCGTGTTTGGCGCGGAGGCGGGGCGCGGGTGTGGCGGGGGCTGTCCCGCCGCGGGATATGGTGTCGAGGAACTCGGATTTGTCTAACACTTTGCCCTGTTGGCGAGAATGTTAGGTAGAGTTTTAGTTTTTTAGTACTTTTTTATTGTACAGCTACAATATTTTTTTTTATCAGCTTCACGCTGTATCCCGCACACAGCAGGGTAGGCAGAGGGAACCTAGTGTTAACTTGTGTGCACCTCGACGTCCTCTAATTCAGTCGCTGTCCCGCTGCGCCACTACAGCCGCAATTTAAAAATAAAAAAAATATAAACTTTATTTCCTTAACAGATTTAACACATAAAAATAAGTGAGTTCTCCTTGTCGACAAGCAATGCCTGTAATAATCATTCAGAATTCCTAACATGCCCGGCGTTGAGAGCTACTCAAGAGAAAATAGTCTTAACACAAAATTCTCTCTACCTACCCTGCTATATTCGGGATACGATGTGAAGCTGATGAACAAAATCTAGACTGACCTCTCTCTCGGCCTCCTCGATGGCCTTCTTGAGCTTGTACTGCGCCAGGATGGCCTGCCGGCGGCGCGCTTGCTCCTCCTTGCGCGCGGCGCGCACCTCGGCGTCGTGCTCGTCACGCGCGCGCCGCGCCGCCGCCGCCGCATCAGCGCGCGCGCGCGCCTCGTCCGCGCGCTGCCGGCGCTGCAGCGACAGCAGCATTATGCGCTCTTTCTTACGTTCCATCTCTTCGGCAGAGTTCTGGAAATATTATGTGGGGTATGTCCATTTAGTTACGGGCACGCTAACGCTCTCAACTCTGAGATCGATCTGGAGAGCGATCTTGAGTCCTTGCTCCATCGATCACTGTATTGAGAGCGGTTACCACGGTAACTTAAGTTAAAACTATACTCAAAATTTTTTTCATACAGTTAAACAAAGAAATGTACTTAAAATTTTTCCAATGAATATCTTGACAATTTTTTACAGATTTCAAGATAAAGGTGATGTATATATTTATATATGTATAATGTAATAATCTATTTAAGCCTCCAAATACTTGGAGGCACACATACGTGAGCTAAACGTTTGTGATACACATACACATGTATATATGTAAAAAAATCACGGAAACTAAGAATCATATAAAAATAATCCTTTTTGATTTAAATCAAGTATATTGAAATAAATAAGTTCAGTAAACGGAACCATCCAAGTTTCATGAAATTGGATTCAATAGTTTTGAAATACCAATTACCTGGATATTGTATTCACTAATCGTTTTTTTTTAAACACTGTCAATACCAAAGTGGTTTACCCACATTTATGATTTGAAAGAAATATAAATTCAAGTTACAATATATAATTATATGTTAGAATTTGCTTTATAATATCATTCCAATAAAAAATCTAATACTTACAGGATCTAAATTTGATTCACCAATAATCAACGCGGCAGGTTCAGCACTGGGGGGACGAACACGTTCCCTAACCGGCGACGTCCTCCTCACTTCCCTGGGTTCCTCTCTTCTTGCCTCCCTTCTCTCTTCCCTCCTCTCATCCTTTTCCTCCCTCTCCTCGCGGACGGGTTCATTCCACGTGTTCTCTGGACTTCTATCGGGACTGCCATACTCAGTTCTTTCCTTTCTTGGAGAACCGCGTTTCGCTCTTAACGGAGGTTTCGGCCGTTTCGGCTGTTCATTATCGAACGATATATAAAAGCCCTTCTCATTAGATTCCGCCTCCAGTTGCTGGAAGGAGTTGGCTAAAGAGGGCCTCGTTGGGGACGGGATACGATACGTCCTTGTACCGGAGGAAATATTCAATCTGTTGATTCCTTGTCTTAGCGCATCGTCCTCAGCATTTCCTATGAAGGATATATTTTGAGGCTCCATGTCGTCAGGGGGAGGGGCAGAAGTAGGAGCCGGTAGAGAACCCTGACGCTGTGGCGTACGACGAGGACTAGCTGGCGGCGGCGATTGAGACGCATATTGATTAGCATTAATCACTGTGTAACTCAAATGATTCTGCGCATCCCGTGCGTTTTCCGTGCCATTTTGATAACGATCGTTATTGTAATGCACTTGGAAGGGTTTGTTTCTCTCGTGAAGCACAAAACCTTGGGGTGTCCAGTTACGCTCGGGAGGGGGTTGGGGTGAAGGTGACTTCCAGGTCCTTTGGGCGGGCTCTGGCGGCTGCTGGTACTGTTGCTGCTGATTGTTCTGTTGGTGTAACTGAAATTATACAATAATTCTTTATTTACATTATTATAGGTAAAAGTAGGCACGAATGAAGGCGATATATCACATTATATTAATTAAAAATTTGCATGTTTTTAACAGGACTGATTTGGACGAAAAAACTAAGCTTAATTATTTCGAAATGTAAATTTTGCAACACCTTCATCTATGCATGGCTCCGTGTAATTCCTGAACTAATTCCACGACAAAAGCCTCGTGTCTAAATTATCAGACAGTTCAGAACACCCCAAAAAGCAAAAACCTTGAGAGTGATTATCAAATTGAAAAAAAAAACTATTATCATCATGTGAAGACCTACCTGCCACCCTCTTAATTCTGCATTCTCCTGTTGCATTTGAGCATGTTGCGCCCACGTACGTCTTTGAGGCTGAACTGGCGTCTCATGCAAATAGAACTGCCTACTGAACTCCTGATCAATATCCCTATATTGGAACTGGAAGTTCTGATTCTGCGTGTTTTGTACGTTCTGTACATTTTGTACATTCTGGTCGTAATTGTAAAAGTCCCTCGCTATATGTGGCGTCGAACCAAACGTGTTGTTCGTCCTCGACACGTTGTGCTGTGAGCTGAATTGACTGTGCTGGAAGGAAAGTGGGGAGGCGTGATAGTGCTTGCTTTTTTGCTTACTCGTGATATTTGAGTCAAGAGACAGATAAGATGTGCTATTTTGTTTAATATATGTAACAGTTAATTAAAAATAATTAGCTAGTTCGATTATATAGTATCGATCTAACTGTTATTACTCTCGATCGAATAATGCGTATTGTTATTATTGTACTTTTATTCTACATATTTAGTATAATTATCAGATTTGATAGAAAGCTTAAGGCGACAAAAGCTATTACCGCGCCATACTTTTAATATAACAACTAGCACTAACCAACTGTGGAATGTTTTGTTGAAACGGAGACTGAGGTGCCTGTTGGAACAATTGTTTAGCTTGTTGCTGCTGTTGCTGGAGCTGCTGCTGCTGTTCTCTTAGTTGCTGTTGCTGCTGTTGTTGTAGCAGTTGCTCTCTTAGTTGCTGTTGTTGCAGCTGCTGCTGTTGCTCCTTTAATTGCAATTGCTGCTGCTGCTGTAACTGGTGTTGTTGCTCTCTTAGTTGCTGCTGCTGCTGCTGTAACTGCTGCTGCAGCTGCTGATTTTGCTGTTGCTGTTGTAGTTGGCTCTGTTGGCTGGCGAGACGCGCGATATCACTCTGTATATCCTGCAGGCTGCAGTTCATTCTGCAAATATTATTAACTGGCTTTTGCGCAGGCTTCATTTGTCTACATCAAGGCGAAACAAAAAAAAATAGACATACATAATGTAAAATGAAAATAAACATAAAAAGGTAATATATACAATTATTAATACAATATGCAACTTACTTTGCAATAGATTGTTGGTACTGCTCAAGAGCTACGTTGTCGGCAGTTTGATTGGGCGCCTCGACAACCATTTCCTGTATGATTTAATACAACATATACTATTTATAATAAATTTTATATAATTTTATTCATTGTTAACAGATGATAAACATAAAGAAAAGATCAAGAAGTTATAACTTTTACATTTATGTAAATTATAAATGGATAATATTCTTTTTGTCATTTTACTTTGTTTTGACGCAAAAGAATTATTTCTGAATTAGGGCATTTTATTGTCCTCAATGACATTATTATGAACATAGCAGTCATGCAAAGGTACAAAAAGATTGAGATATTTTTTTTTATTTTGTAGCATTATTTAAGAAATATATAATACTTGACCTACAGCATGTTTGGCAACAAATAAAGCATACAATATTACGTGTAATAAACGTGCATTTCAATTACTAAGTCATGCAGCTACAAACACAAAGACAACATCAACTTATATATTAAGTTTTTAAGGCTATTAGATGAAATTAAAACTTGAAAAACTAAAATTAGTTGAATTTTTTTGAACTTCACGTATTCTGTATATAGCAAAGAAAACCCAATTTTCCCATTCTTTGGTTTCCGCTTCGGTTGAATTCAAGTCGTATAAGGTATATTAAACATACGGGCGAAGCTAAAGCCAGAAAATTATCCTCTAAAATACTTCAATTATAAATAGCATTTTAAAATTTAATAAATTGCATACAGAATCATTCAGAAATATAATACAAACTCTATATAGATTCAAATTTGTTATGTATAAATAAGTTACCTACCACAAGAACACGAAACTATATATCGTTTTATATTAACGCTAATAACGTGATGACGTCATAAATGAAACATTTTATTGACAAAATTAAATGTACCATACTGAAGCACTTTTTTTGTTAAATACCAATTTTAATTATACTTATTTACTCTAATTCATCTATTATCTTACCTGTTGCTGGTCGGTAGCTCCGTCGTCGGGCGTGGAGCGCGGCTTGCCCTGCAACCGCCACCACGCAACGACATGCTTTAGTCTATACCACTGTACTGTGCTTTTTATTAGCAAATCAGTAGAGAACACCGATTAACCGGACGTATTATTAATAGGCTATGGCATACAATTAGTACATTTTATTATAGAATGGATAAAAAAACATTTAATCATTAAAAAAAACCTACGTTAATATACAGTTTTTGAAGTCTGGTTTTCATGATTTAAATACTCCCAATGACGCATCTGCATCATCCGTTTGGTAGTCCGGATAATCGGGTCTTTACTGAACTCATTAACACTAAAACGTGTATTTCTTGCTTTTTATACGTGATGTCACATCTATCACTACTCTATTCTGTGGGTAGTCATTTAGTGTATATTATTAATTGATTATGTTAAATTTCGACAATTTGCATACATGCTGCATGTGTCTGAACGTGCTATAAGTTACAAGTGGTTTATATTTAAAGTGAATTTTCGATTATATGAATTTATGTCATGGGACGTTTTGCGCCGCAAAATATTTATGAATTTATTGCTATTTATGTATACAAATAATATGACGATATATAAGCTGCCTTATTCTACAACGAACGATTTGCTATTAAAGCGAAATTTCGCATATTTACTGTGTAGGCGTATCAAAAATATGTAAATAGAAAACTGGTTTACCAATGATTAAGAAAATAAATTTGCAATAAGTATAATATCTGGACATTTTTTAAATGAAAGCTGATTAAGCATGAGTCTATTCTGTACAATCAAAATACTTTGTAAATGACACAAATGACGATATAACTTGAAACTAAATTAATAAAAATCATCGTCACTTTCTGGCACTCACCAAAGAGGCCAACTGGCATTGCAAAAATGTATCCTAACAAAATAGAAAAATATATTTTATGTCTGTTTGTAGTTTAGGGTGAGTAAACACACAATTATCACATAATTGACACTATATTGCAACAGAGCAAAATTTCATAAATGGTCTACTATTTATTATAATTTGTATTCAGGCTACTTATATACTATGTATGGTGTACTTTTATGAAATTCAACTCATTGTAAATAAACATATGTATCTTACTGTAAATAGTTTCGAACTTTAGATAAAAAGAACATACATACAAACATTTCACATCTAACTACCACACTGCCCGCAACCCTCAACGCCACATCCCAAAACACACTTAGTAACAAAATCTGCATACATTGAAATACTGACATTTATCGGAATTACATTTATCAGTATATTATATACTCAACATATTTAATATTTCATCAAAAAATATCTAAACACTTATTTATTTTAACTAATAACTGTATTATTACGTTTTGTGTATTAAATTGGAAATGCTGGAGAAGCTCTAAGTCATTGCATGTCAAAAGTTTAGCCCTTTTACTTTTTCAATAATGCTTTTATAAAAAAAAATACATGCAACATAAATAACAATGAAAAGTTTTAATTAGTTGTTTATTTAATCTCTTCTTCTAATATATAATTACTTTACATAATACAAAAAAAATCAAGTTCAAGGTCTGCACCAGACTTAGGGCTCCACACATTTTATATTAAAAATTGCTTTGTGAGAAAAACTAGTAAATAAAATAAAATTCCATTATCACCCGTAGTTCAAATCATATTAAAAATATATTATCCTCACAAAACAATTCCTTTTTAAATAAAAAAAAAACTAAAATTTACCCACAAAGGCCGTAACACACTAAACTCACCCGCGTTACAGCTTGTAAAAACGCCTGCTGTCCCAACTGTTGTCTCTGACGATTGACCGCTAGTTCCATATGCCGCTTATCCTGTTCTATACGTCGTCTCTTCTCTTCTAATTTCAACCTTATGTTATTTAACTGCGCCGCCATCGCCTGGCCTCCAGTAGGCGACGAGTCTTCTAACGCTTCGGTGACGTCATCGCCGTCTTTAAAACACTTATAATTTAATATTCAGTAGTTTCAATCAAACATAAATGAAGTAAGAACGCGGTTTAGTAAAGATTTTGTAACGCTCTATACAAACCCCATGATATATACAATCCCTTATTAAATTAAAATATGCTAAATTGTGTATATACAATATACCTACTTATATATAAAAACCAGCTAGGCAACTAATAATAAAGGGACAAACGTAACAAATAAAGTATAACACATAAATTTAAAAAGCATTACTTGGATGGTCGTGCTGTAAGAAGTGTTGTTGCCACGTGGTCGTGTTCGGTGCGGGAGTATTGAAAGAAGTTTTCCGCCGTTCGCCTTCGCCTGCGCCTATAATCGTATAAAGAAGTGTAATTTTAGTATGATAGTTTTATTCAATATATCAGAATGGTGAATATTATGAAAATAAGTAACGTATAACGCGATAAAAGGTATTTGCAGTTTTTTATATTCGATCGTCGATTTATCAATAATTGAATATCTTTTTGACATTTATATTGATAAATTATTTGTGTTCCAAATCTTTTCAAGAGTTAAGTACGTAAACATATATACATTAAAGCTTTGTTATACAAAACGACATACATGCAAACATCGACCACTCATTCACGAAGCCAAATAAGCTAGTTGTTCAAATAACGACGCAGAATACTACTTTTTTTACATTTTTCAAATAAGTTTCGGGAATATGTGGTTCTGAGAGCCAAGCAAGTATGGTGATATTGATAACTAATGGTTTATCGATTATTTTAATAACACATTATTTTAATTTAAAATAAAGAGTTTGTGTTGCAATTGGGTGTAAAATCCCATTCAGGGATATATTATGTATAATGGGCTCCATCAAGTTTATTTCTTTTTTTTACCTTCAACCTGTATCCCATATATAGCAGAGTAGGCAGACGAAATGTCGTTTTAAGACACTCCGTTTAATAATTTCCGCCCAATTATCTAGACATTACATATTGATTGGCATTACATTTTCTCCCTGAGTGGAAATCGAATTCATTACCAATCCCAGCTCTATCATCCTAAATGCATGATGCAAAGGTGAAGGTACTTTTTTAATACAAGTTTAACTATATTTTAACCTTTATCAAAAATAATCTACTGTAACAAAATTTCGAAACATAACGTTCTATCGTAACATCAAAATAATAATCACATACTTAATTCTAAATATTAAAGTATCACTTTAAGCAACCATTAATAGTAACAAACAAACCTAGTTGATCTCCATTACTCCTAATTTTAGTCAAATCTGCAAAACTCGTTTTAGTGACATCACCATCGGGTGCGTCACGTTCGTTCAAATAAAACCCATCACCACCGCCTTTGTGAGTTAGGCCAAAACCAAAACTTTCGGGCACTTGCGGTGCGGAGTGTTGCCTCTCTATTTTGTGTACGCGCTCCTCTTGCCCGCCATTTTGATAATCGCCGTGGAAGAATTGTATTGAACCTCTGATGTCTTGTCGGGAGGAGCGGAGTGGCGGGTTATGCTCTAGTGGACCTGTTAAGTAAAAAATCAGCTTTACGCTATATCCCGCACACAACAGAGTAGGCATAGGGAAACTAATGTTAAGATACTCGGGTGACCACTTTTCGGCGGATTCTGGAGGCATTACGTGTTGAATGGCGTTACTCAACGCCACGCATTGATTTGCTCAACACCAGAGCGAAGAAATGGAAATATAAATTAAAATAAATAATTTATTTCCTCGAGTGGGGATCGAGCCCACAACCAGTCGTGTTTACACTCACACATTGTGCCGCTGCGCCTCGACTGGCCTGGACCTGTTTAAATGTTTTTTTAACTTCACGTTGTGTTGCATATAGCAGGGTGATTCATAAATTGCCGAATAACTGGGAAGCCCGGTAAAGCCCGGTTGTCACCGCGAGCGGAGAAGAAGAGAAAAGTGCATACTTGTATTTCCACTCATAATCAGGAGGAAAAAATCGAGCTAGCAGAAAGAGTTGAAATGAACCCGCTTAGTTCTAGGGAGCGGGGCGAAGTAATTATAAGATACAAAACTATTTATTGATGGAAATGTATACCTATTTTATTTAAAAGACGCACTTTCTGCCTAAGCATTACCCGCTCATTTCTCTTACGTGACGGAAGCAAAGACAGAAAGAAAGAAAATGCTCAGCTAATTTTTTGCGATATTATGGGTCTAGTGGTGAAAGCTTATTTGCATGCGTTTAGTCTTATTTGCATTTCTTTACTCTGGTAACAACCAAAAAGAAAAGAAGAAGTAAAAATGATTGATTCTTTCGAGTCCACAACCGTCGTGTTTACAGCCATGCACTGTGACTGACTACGTTACAACGGCCTCAATTTCAATAGCTTAGTGATATTTTCTTCTACTTTTAATTTATTCACACACTTTGTAAATAAAAAATATTTAAATTAGCATTTTGTGTGAGTTCTTTTCAAGTAAATAACAAAATAACTAAATTTTACACTTATACTTCAGAACTGCCAACTGGTAACCATAAAAACGAGGCCCATCAATTATAACCAAGCCACCTTAATAATTACACACTTCCTGTCATTTATATTAAAATTACTCACCAGCCGGTGCAGATATCTTCCTAACATTAGCTACCGTAGCCAACTCCTTCTCTGGATTCCTTCCAGCAAAGTGCAATCTGTCCTGCGACCCGCCAAAGTTCTCCACAGTCAATTGGCTATCGTCCGTGATGGAGGACCGTCGAGAGCGTCGTCCTGCGAAACTGCTTTCTCTGGTGTCCGCCCAATTTGACGGTCGACCGGCGGCTGTTACGTTTTCTGGATACACTGTAAACGAATATTTTTTTTGTAATATATTAATTTGTTAGTCACTTTTCTGAGTATTACTAAAAGTAAGTATTGGTAAAAGCTTAATACGCGAGTCATTTTGTAGTAGACATTCCGTCGTTTTATACGTACATTTATGTTTTATTATAACATTAAGAAGTTAAATGAAGAATAGATTTTTTTTATTAAGAATACTATTATCATATACAGTACAGATGACAATTCGTGGTCGCCCTGAAGTTAGATATAGATAACCATCTATATCTAACTTCTGGGCGACAGGAGGGCGGCCGCAGATTACAATTTAGGCTTTTTCTTACTTTAGATTACTTTCTTCTCGAGTGAACAACGCGCAAAAGTTCTAGCTTTTTAACTGTTCTGTAAATTAATCCTATCTTATGCTTTATTTTTCTACGTGAGTGCCAAAATTGAAAGTAACTTACAAGAATAATAATTAAGGAATATATCATAAACAATATTAAATAATATAAAAAGCTACATACAATCATCATCTCTCCTAGCCATAGCGGAGAGGGTAGTGATCGCTTTCCGGCTATGCACAACAAATTCTTCTCTTTGAGGGCTACAACTTCTTCTTTCCGGGGTAGAACATGAAGACCGAGTTGCGGGGCCGCGAGCACGCATACCACATGCTGATGGCGACCGAGATACTGTATAAATGAATTTTATATGATGTATAAAGGCTACAAGAATATATTGGAAGTTTCGTAAGTTGAAAATAATCGTTTTAATAAATTTAAAAAGTACAAAAAAAAAACATTTAGGTAACTAATCCCTTAAAAAAATGGATGTTTATTGTAGGTTATTGTATTATCAAAAAAACTAATATTGAAAAATGAATTATCTACAGGAATGAAATGTAAAATATACTACAATAATATCTATATATATGATAACGTTACATCAAAGATATAAGACCAGATCGACACATAATAAAAAACATCACTAATGGAACACAAACACAAAATCGAAACTATCAAGCATAATGGCTAAGTAAAATAAAATTGAAATGAAAACTTTTGAAACAAACTACACTCACCAAAATTATCGAAGCTGTCTAAAAGTTGATAACAAAATCAATATAAAAATAAAGAAAATTATACTGTAATAAAAATAATGTCCACAGTTTTCTATCTTGATAATAAATGAAATTTACATGTATTTGTGGGAGTCCTGGGGACATAACGTCAACGACTCCACGCCTGTGGTCTAAAAGCGTTATAATTGCGTAAAGCATTAGACATGCGAAGCATTAAATGCGACCATTCATTATTAGAAAGCAGTTTTTAAGCGAATAAAAATTAAAAAAGAAGCTTATATTTAAGATAAAAAAAGCTAAAAATATCTATCATAATTATATATTATGTAATTTAAAATGTCGCAGCTACTATTGTTTATTTGAATATATTTGTTTTACAATTGTACACTCACACAACACACATATGGTTTTATGTGAAGAATGAAATATGGAGAAGGCAAAGTTCTATATTTTCAAATTTATTACTTTTAATTTTTGCATTATATTAGAGTTTCTGCTGGAAAATGAAATTACAACATAAACCAGCTTGAGACATTGCGTGTTGAGTGACAGAACTCTACCTCTTGGTGCCAGAGAGAAGAAATGAAAATATAAAAAATCATTCCCTCGAGTCTAATAAAACTCACAATCATCGCGTTACAGTCACATCCTTGTGCTTCTGCGCTGGGCGGTCTTACCAACACTGAATAATTATTTTAATTTTAATGATTTTTTAACAAATGGCAAAATCTAAGCAACGTTTGGTCAAACATTGCCTTCCCCACAAGTGGTGTATACCTGCGTGCGCGAAGGGCGGCGGCGCTGAGGCGTGTGCGGGCGACGCACGCAGCTCGGGGATGGGCGCGGGCGGCGGCGGCGGCAGGCAGCGCCTGTGCCGCACGCCGTGCGCGTTGCTCTCCGCGCCCGCGCCCGCGCCCGCTCGCGCTACACAACACCCACCCTTACGTACCACCTAGTCACGCTAGTACTCAACTAGTAGACTATGATTATAGTGAGCACTCCCCATTGTGCGAAACCACCCTTATTCTTACTTGTGTGTATTTTATAATTTTGAATTTGGAACAGCACTTTTTAATTTGTTTAAAAAAAGAACAGCCAACACGCACTCACATTCGTGCAACCCATGACTATTGAGTCAAACCACCCTTACTTATTATTGTTCAATATGTGTATATTACAATTTAGAATTTGGAGAAGTAATTTGGATATATTTAAAAATAGAACAGCCAATTAGTATAAAATATACACAATCAGTGAATCAAGCTCATCATTCAGTTAGTAATAAATTGAGTACAGATTATATATATATAATAAATTTATATACTTACCATCACACAGTAAACACATATTACAAATCATAAAAATGATAAAAAATGAGTGAATACACATTGGATAATAAAAAAAATTTTGCTTCATTTCATTGTAATAGAATATAAGCCCCATCATTGACTAAACAATATATTGGCGTTACAAAAGCGTTACTCGACCGCGTCCAGGTAAACTATGCAAGTATTAGTGGGCATAGGACCTTTTGATATTATGACCACATACTCCCGTCGTTCTAGCATGCAATATTGGCACATGTTAATATGGGAATGGGTACGAAAGCCACTTGCACTTACCACTGCCTGGATATTTCACCGACTTCACTGGATGCACTTCCAGCATATTGAATAGATCTGCTAACATCGCTATTAAGTTTTGTCGCATTGATCTGGAACATAATAAAACATACATTTTATAATACGAAATTGAATGCCGTATCCACCGTACCCCGTGTACAGTGCTACTGTGACATCAACGGCCTCACGACCTCACACAAAAGGTCGTGAGGCCGTTTTGTATTTTTTGTATTAATATAAAAGTGATTAATATACTGGTATTTATTGCATCAATCTTAATACATAAGAATATGATTTGAATTTAATTTGCATTAATTTATTCACATACCATATAATGACAACATATAGAATGCCATACTTGAAATATATGTTTAGATATTATATTTCTAGCTATTAATATTACTAACTATGTTACTATATCTTACTATATCAACAGATACCTACTCAACCCTTCGACTAACACCTTGAAACAAAAAAAACAAAACTCACCCCCTCATATAAGTAACATCCTCAGGCATCATATGGAACACATTATGCGGCAGTACACCAGTACAGAAGTCGTACACCAGCATGAGGTTGTGCAGGCAGTCCTGTATGGACGCCATGCGGCCCACGCGGACGGTGGCGCGCGGGAGCGAGTCAGGGCAGTAGAAGGATATGAGGGCGGCGAGGGCGGTGCCGTCGCACAGCTCTTGAAGATTCTTTACTGGTGGCACTTGGGGTGAGTTCTCCTGGAATTGAATATGTAAATATTAAATATTTAATCATAAAATTTTATCGAGTTTGGGTGTATACAGTAATATTGCCTGTTTTTTCCTTAGTGTTTTTTTTATTATTTTAAAACTCAAATTAAATTGAACTATATTATATACAAAGAAAGATTAATTTTCAGTTCAAAAGAGATGATCTATCTTAGAAGTGACATTTATTAAAATAAATAGTTTAAAAATTTTAATATTAGTTATGTGATGATAAAATAGGCTTACTTTAAGATAAACATTCAAAATTAAACAGAGGACAAACGAATCACAGTACCTATATTACAGCAATTTATTTCTTTAACTGTAGCCGTAAAGCCGTTATCGTAATATATGCAGGTAAAAACATGGCAATACATTTCTTGGCACTTTCATCTTGTTATTAACATAAAAACAGAAAAGGTGTGAGATGTAAAAACTAGTCATCATTAAATACTTTATATATTGAAGTTTACGCGAAAAAATATGTTTAAGTGAGAGTATCGACTTCATATCAATGTTAATATTAAAACGTGTAAGAAAGTATCATATTCTTTTACCTTTTAAGCACTCATCAAATCAGAGTTATACTTTATGTGAAATAAATATTGTAATAGCTATAATATATCAAGAAAAGCAAAACCCACATCTTTGTTTATGTGGCCTATATCTCATTCCCAAAGAAATTTCGGAAAGTCCTCTTTAATGGTCCTCTACGCTCTCGAATGGAGCTACATATATACTAAATTTCTCGATACTGTAGTTTTGACTATTTATATCTATCTGTCAGTCCCAAAGTCAATAATATAAGACATTTTTATGTAGGTATATAGATTTTGCTATCGAAAATATTAATTAACATATTTTTATACAAATTCTATTTTTATACGAAGATAAAAAATTAAATATGGAGATCGCATATCCAAGCCACTTCAACGTCCCCAAACACCAACTCCACCCACCTCAGCCTTATTAAGTGCAGCGCACGCAGCATTTATCCAGCAAAGTAAACCATCCTCATGGGGTATACTGGACCCCATGGGCAAGGGCTGACTTGTGCCGAAACGTTGCGCCGCCGCTGACACGCGGTCTAGGGTAACCACTTCCCGCGCATACAACGCCATCACAGCTTCTATCACAGCTAAATGAGCACTCTGGAAATACAACATAATGACTATTATTATTTATTTCAAATGTTTAGTTCTTGACAACAGCATACTTTATAATTTTTTGGTTTCCTAGGGCATATCCTTTATTTAGCTTTATATTTAATTCCTAATGGGGTAGTCAGAGAGAGGAGCCAGAAAGAGATGCCAAATGCTACAGTCCAGACCTCTTTTGCCTACTCTGTCAGCGACCTCCTTCATACATGCTCTATTATTACTGATCCATGTATCAGTGGATAG
>FASU01001934.1:8592-22546 GCA_001486225.1 Heliconius pardalinus sergestus | reverse complement strand
CGTAAATGATCGACACAAGGCTATAATATTATTATTAATTATCTAATCGTTTATCGGTGATACTGTTTAATAATATGATCGTTGCTCTTCTGATGTGCTTGAAAAAAAAAAACTAAACTTAACTATATATAACTAAATCAACAAATAATTTAAAGAGCATTTACTACTGTATCATCTAAAATAATTATTAAGCCTAATTTTTGTACAAAATAAATTTTTATTTGAAGTTTCCCAAAACTTGGTATTTTTAAAAGGTTTTATAATTCTAACGGTGCGTTATTGAGAAAATGTTATTGGGTTATGTATCTATCTGTGCACTAGAAACTCTAGTCTTTACTAAGCCTATAACAATTATTTTTAAAATGTTTGTTTGCGCTAATTTCAGAAATGGCTCAAGTGATTTAAATGTAGTTTCCTTTTTTTTTTGCTCTACTAATTGTGCCAGTGTATGAATTTAAAATGTAATGTAATTTGGAAAAATACACATTTAATTACTAGAAAAAAATAAAAGGTTCTCAATAAAACATTGATAATGTATAAGATTATTTATTCTTGATTTTTATTTTTTTTCTTATTCCTCCTTTTCTTTTTTACTTTCTTAGCTGGAGATGTTTCATTGTCATCCTCTACTTTTTCATTGTTATCATAACTTATTGTTACAAATGCTCCTGCTTTTCTTTTATTTGTAGATTTAGTTACTTTATTCTCTCTATCAGAAATGTCACTATTTTCGTTTTTGGATTCATCTTCTACTTCATTATCTTCATCAGATTCCTCTTTTTTAACCAAATGATTTTGTCTATTCAATGTTACACAGGTCACTCTACAAGAAGCATTTGCAGAACAAATTTCTTGTAAACTAGTTTCATCGACTGACCAAGCTTTCAATTCACCAGTACTAGATGCAGAATATAGTGTATTATTTCCATAATGCACACATTTCACTCTTTGTTTATGTGCTGGATAAGTTTGTGCCTTCGTTTCTGATACTGTAAATCTAACTATATTTCCATTTTCCAGCCCTACAAATAATGTATTGTCCTCAGTCCACTGTGCTGTTGTGGGTTTTGAATTACATGTTAACCGTTTTTCTAGCCCAGCTTTACTAATAGTCCAAACATCAACATTCTGCAGAGATATAAGTGAAAACCTATCACCACCTGGTGAAAATTTTATTTCAGTAGGGAGTGTTACACCTTTGCTTGCCAAATTAATTGTAAAAGCTGGACGGCCTTTAACAAGGTTCCAAGTTCTAAGTGTTTTATCACCACCTATACTTAATGCCAGCTTGTCAGATGGATGTACAGCGATTGCAGTAACAGGCTGTCCTAAAATTATAAAAAGTTATAAGTTCACAAAAAGTGTGGAGAAAGTAAAATACTTCATTAAAATATATAATAATAATAGTAGTTACCATTGTGAGCCTTTTTCCACATCTTTTCAATTTGCCAATTGCCTGTTCTAGTAATAATTATACAGCCATCATCACTGCCTGTAAGCAAATGTGTTCCGCTATGAGTGAAGGCAACACTATTGACAGTGCCATCATGATTCATTAAAACTGTGTGCTCCTTTCGAGTATTTAAGTCTATTATAACAACTTTGTCGTCTGTTCCGCCTGATGCTAGAAACTTTCCGGCGATTGATACGCAACGCACAGATGCTGTGTGTGAATGTGTTGCAAATGTTTGTTTCAATTTTTTATCCTAAAATAATAAAAAAGTATTAATTGGTACAATTTTAACAGATTAATTGCATACATCTTGATATTGTGAAATAACATTTTTAAAAACATGACATTTTGAGCATGGTGTAATCTTGTTAAACTATTTATCACGTGTGAAAATCATAAAATTCAAAGATTTTAATACGATCAACAAGTATAAAACGTGTGTATTAATTTTAAAATAAAGGGGCTTACTTCATCTTCACATCGTAATGAATATCCAAGTAGAAATCCCTCATAGGTACCCACAACCACTTCGTCCATCGTTAAACGATATTTATACAAATATAAATGGTCACAATACTCAAAATTCAAAGTAATATAAATATTTTCTAGTATTATAACATATGCGTATGTGATAACCTAAAAACTAAAACAGCATGCATGCATGCATAAACTGGTTGTTTTGATATTTGACATTGACATAAAAATAAAATTTTATGCATTGTCTGTAATCTATATTTAGGAAAATAATGCTTCTAGCACATTTTTCCTTAATAAACATAATTCTTTTTCAATTTAGTAATTAATTAAACCAAATAACTTCTATGAAAATCTTATGAATTACACATACCTTTATATAACAAATATTAAGAAATTTTATTATTGCACAATATTAAAACAGTATTCTAGGACTTCGATAATAAATTTCAATCATAAATTCAATGACCATATCTATGTTTTTTTGAATAATATGAATATGGTAGATATAATAATTGATATTAATGCTTACCACTACTACTTCCTTCCTATAATTTGAGTATGAATATTCTGTAATTATTAATCTTCATCTGTGACATTGTTGACAGTGTCATGAAGGGTGAAGCTACTGCTAATTTTATAATTTATTCGAAATAATTTAATCTCTAGCATAGCGTGAATGTAGTTTCTTAAAATTCTTTGTATAAAAACATTTCATATTTATAGATAAAACCATATTTTCATTCTGGTGAGTGGTCGTTTACTTATTGGACTGTGTGTTTGGAATTCTCAACAAATGTCTACTGCTATCGATCTATAAGCCAATATTTGTTGTACTTTTGCCTTGGTACAGGATTCCCAAAAGAGGACATATTTAGACATCTACAAGATGGATTTGGCGGAGACAATGAAAAGTGTTCTTGCGAAAAGTACGGGAAATGCAAGCGGTGCATCAAGCAGTTCCAACGCTGCGGCTCCGCATGGCGCTGAGGGCTACGTGACGGAAAAACTCTATATGTTACTTCAATTATACTTGCAAAATAAAGGATGGAGCCCTAGTATAGAACTTTTGCAATGTTTTAGTGATTTAAAAGAATCTTCCATGCTACCCAGTGCAGCTTATTTACAGTAAGTTACTTTATATATAAAAAAATGAAATGTAACATGTTTGTACTGTTGTTTTAGTTGATAATAACTATTATGTTCTAAAAATAATTCTTTTATACAGAATGATGGCCTCAAGAGTTGGTTTAGATGCACAAGGCAGATTAATATACCGTGAAAATGGAAAAATAATTCTTCCATATGAACACTTTGCTAATGCTGTTATGTTAAAGCACATGAATGGTCCTCATGGGTTACATCTTGGATTGGAAGCTACAGTTAGAGCAGTAAGTAATAATTCAGTACAGTGAAATCTGATTAAGTCCAGGTCCCCATCTGGATATGTGAGAATCTTCTATTATTGAGAATTCCAATGAGATCTCAGCACTTTGTCATCAAATTTCCTCTGTTAATGGGACATATTTAACCTGAGTAAATGAGATTTGTTATCTAGGATTTTTTAAATGTTTACCTCTATTATTGGAACAGTAGCTCAATTCCCTGTATAAGTAAGACATTTATTTCCTTTAGAACACAACTAAATTTAATGTTTAAATAAAATATATATATATGTTTGGCATCAATCAACAGTATAGGGCATTGTAAAGAACTTTTACAGGTAAAATAATGAGCATATTATCATTGCTCTGATTTCATTCTCTTCACATTCCAATACCAGTATATATCAAAGATTTTTTTTATCAAAACATGATTGAACTGATTGCGACTTATTGAGATTGGCTTTTAGTGTGATATTTGTAAATTTTTAGGTTGTGGAGTCATATACCATTGGACGTGATCAATTCGGAATGGAAAAAGAATTCATAGTAGATGTTGTGCAAAATTGCCCTAATCCAGCTTGCCGTTACTACAAGAATCAATTGGAAATGACACAGAAATCTATACAACAACATTTATCACAGCAGCCAACATATATTCCAGGTATTTTTTCATAAAAGGTTCATAACTAAGACTGCTATCTGTCTGTTTGTCCAGGCTGTATTTTATGAACTGTGACAGTTAGGCAGTTGAAAAGATGTGCAAATTGTATTTTTATAACAAATTCTAAAACAACACTTTCTTTCTGCTAACTGTGTTGAAAACTTAAGCATCTATAAAAGATTCAAATTGTAGGTCTTTAGAGTAACACAAGTGAACATTAATTCGTCCATGTTTTGAATATTCTGTGCTACTTTGTGTCTTTCCAATATTCAGGTTTGTTGTCATTAATCATGATCAACATGATGTGGTGCAGTTATTTGGTTCTGTAATATTGTTATTGCTTCCTCATCTCTGTAGGAAATAGCCACTTTGACTATGTGTACTAACACTAATAATCTAGTATACTAATACTAGATGCCTCCTTTTGTGTTTCTTGTTAATCTGACTTGTGAAATGCTGTGTTGTAGGGCACTCTTGATGGCCTAAGTTTGGATGTTTATTATCAACTCATATGAAAGTCCCTTAGATTCGTTGATGGTCAGGGTGTGCGAGTTTTCATATGCAAAAACCCACTGTTGCAAGGTAAAGCATGGAGTTAAAAACAAAAAACAAAATTGCAGAAGCAGGAGGTGCGTCTCTACCTGATAGTGCTGCAGTGGAGCGTCTTCTAAGAGGCGCGGCATTGCCTCAGGACTATCAGCTGCCCATAGCTCCACATTTAGCTGCTCTCAGTGAGTTGTTATGTAAAAATCTATTTTTTTATTTATTTATAACATCATACTGTATCCCACACACAGCAAGGTAAGTAAAGGGGTCCTAGTGTCAAGGCACTTCATTCTCCATTTTCCGTCAAATTCTAGAGGCATTGCATGTTAAGTGGGCGAAATAAAACGCGTAGAAAATGGAAATAGAATTAAATATTTTATTTTGTCAAGTAAAATAAAATTAGCTAAACTCATCGTTGTGTTCTTACATCTAACATGCAATATTGCAAATTCATGTGTATAGCCGGAAGCAGAATGTTTCGACACTAAGTTAACTTTTCATATCCAGCAGAGTAAAGCATAACAAAAACTCTATTTTCTTCATGAAGACAGAAAGATAAATTATATATAAATTTCAGCAAACCTAGCCGGTGATAAATCCGAGCGTCGTGCAGAGAAGTTATCTCAACAGATGCTATTGCAAAACAGATCTTTAGCGCATCAACCTTCCATGGAAAAGTATTCGCATTCACAACGCTCATCTCACTCCAGTATGGATACCAAGTCTAAACATCATTATACGGATGAACACAAGCTTACTGACTTTTTAAGGTAATTTTTACTTTATCATAATTGGTATATACACTCTATATAATGTTGTGAGACTTTTAACTACAACAATAACAAAATTCTAGCATCAAAAATCGTCAAAGCATCAAAATCATTTCAAAATTTTGACACTAGGTCCTATACTTTACTTTGCTTTTTTTACAATGATATACTCTAGAGTCTCATCGCATCCACTTTCAATTATGTAATTCATATTTGATTTGGATTACAAAGTAAAAAAAAAAATTTTTTAATTGACAATATTAGTAAGAAATGCTGTGTACATTCTTTACTTTATTGTTCTGTTGCTTTACCATTCCAGGTAAAACTGGCATTTGGTTGTTAAAAAAAGTTTCTAATTTTCTAATCTATTTTCCAGGGCCAATCTAGAAAGCCTAGAGTCCCTATCAGGCACGCCTCCCTCGTCTAGCAGCGGTGGCGGGTCTACCGGCGGCGGGGGCGCAGGCGCTTCCACGGGCGGGGGCGCGGGCGCGGGCTCGTCCACGGGGCAGGAGCGCGTGGTGCGCGCGTTTGCGGAGCTGGCGCGCAACCTGCAGCGCATGCGGCCGTGCGTGCGCCCCGCCATGTGCAAGCCCTACGGCAAGCAAAGCGAGCAGCTGCAAAAGAGTAAGTCGATGAGTCGCAGCCGCCCCCAACTTACCTGTAGATAACTGCTGCTACTAATTTAATTTTTTAATACTTAACTTCGCGGCGTCCACGACTTGTCAACCTTATTGGATATTATTATTAATTTACGCTACTCAAACTCAGTTGAGTACCTCAACTTAACTCCTTGCTTAGACATAACGCTAAATTCTAAAATTTGTATTTTAAATGAGTATCTTTTGATTTTAGTTAACCTGGCAAAATTTAGCTTGTAAATTGTTATCAATAGTTCCTAGTTGGTTTTATTTTAAAATGATATTTAAAAAAAAATCCTTACATTATTGCTTTTGCTATGTGCGGGATACAGCATGTTCAAGTAAAACACCCTTATCGTTACATCCAATGACATTTTAGAGTTCATTCTCTTTTTTCAGTACTACTAGACACGATCCAACTCGTGCAGTCATTGAGGAGTTACCTCCCACCGCCACACATTCAGGTCACATCGTGGAAGAATGACGATAAGTTACGGTAAGTCATTAATTATTATTATATCTCTTAATATTTCTTTATTTTAAATTCTTTGTGGATAGTTAATTTTTTTTAACAGATTTGTTCAAGTTAAATTTTTATATTTAGCGATAATTTCTACATCATATACTTCTGAACTTCTTTTCGGACGCCGGATATAGACATTACGATGGCGCCTTATGGAATATAAACAAAATGTTTGTGAGTTTGATTTCCAACTCAATGCCGTACCGTGGAACTCAACGCCGCGCTTTGTATTAGTACCAGAGAAATGAAAATAATTCCTCGCTTCGAGTACGAACCGAACAATCAGACCCTGATGCGCATCCGCCACAATGACATAAATTAAATATGTATTTATTTATATTTCAGTTCTAACAATATGGAGGAGCTCGAAAGCCGTAAAATTGTTAGCGGCAACTAATTTCCGGACTTTTTTCATATATCCGGATATATTTCGTTTAAACATTGTTTTATTTTTTTATATTATTTACCAGTGACTGTAAATGCTTATTCTATTTTGGTTCTATATTTTAATCAGAAATCAAAAAATATTCATATTATTCTTATTATTTAGATATATTTTTTCTATTATTATTAACAGCTGACGTAATTTTGTCCAAGGCAATTTATAAATAAAATAATAATTGAATAAAATAATTTTGCACATATGATAAAATTTTGCTATAAAAACGGTTCTTACGTTAGGCATATACATTTTTTTATACAGTTGTTAAAAAAAACTATTATTCTATTTCAAAAATATTATTTCGTTTTTACATTTTTTTCGGTATTTGGTGGTAATTATATTTTTTATATATAATAAATATATATCGGAAGTTTTTTTTTATATTATGTGTAACTTTAATTTTACACAATAAATGCATTTCGCACAAAATAAATTATAATTTAGAGTTTAAATATTATAATTAATTGCTTTTATATTGATTTATACTTGTTGTATATTACTCGAAACGTCTTTTTATCTTTATTAATTATTTCCTGTTACATACATTTTCCTATGTTTTTTAATTTGAATGTTGATTTGTTAAAATGTTTTTACAACTTGTCCTACCAGTAGATGACCGAGTACTTGGAAGTCGTTGCGTTCATATAAATAACATTTAATTTTAAAAAAAATGTTTCATGTGTATTTTACTCGATTTTTATTAATTTGTTACTATTTTGACCAAATTAATCAGTATATTTGTACTTTACAATGGTCTGCAGGTCTAACACGTAATCATGGGATTAATTTGGTTTATTTTCTTACAATTTCCCAAAAAAGGTTGATTTTCTTTTGTAACAGTTGAAGTTTTCTTCGTTGTTTTTTCAAATATACGCGATTAATTCGGTTAAGATAGTTTTATAATAAAATATTTTATATACATATACTTTTTTTTGTCTAATTCTTGGCTTACTGTTATATAAGTGCATTATTTACACTGTGATAGAAGTGTAACAGTTAGGAGCGACACCTTGACATGGATCTTGAATAGTATTATATGTAAGTTAGTTTGGGCTTCAATCTAAATTAAGTAGATACTAAAGAAAAATAACTTAAATTGTAATATAATCGAAATTTTGGCTTTATTTTTTTTGTTTATAAAGGTATTTGTATCTTGGCGGATTGTGGAAATTTGGTTCAATAAATATTATTTTATAATACATTGTAATAATTTTTTAAATTTCAAAAATTTTATAATATATTTGAATTCCTATAAGTATAATTTTTATTTTCTTTGCTTATTTTAATATAAAAAAGTTATATGTGTCTCACAAATAAATCTTTAGAAAACTATGTAAATCCGTTTGGATACAATTAACTTGTGTAAATGAAATAATATATAAGAATTTAGGAGATGAAATAAACCGCCATGTCTTGTCTTGTAAAGTGATAGCGAGGTTAGTATCGTACTGAAGACTGCAAGTTTTTCACATTTTCTATTCTTGTCTATTTTCTATTCGAGTGTAGGTGAAGTTGTAGGAAACCGCACTGTAGCTGGTTTGTTTACAGTTCGATGTTTTATTATTAAGTTTTTATCTTTAAGGTGTATCTTAATATAGAGGTCTTCGCATATTTGATGATTGGGACCGATTCGTAAATTATGTCACACGATTTTTTTATTTTTTTAATTCCTTGTCACGACTGGTCACGTTTTTGACCGTTTAGTGTAATTGTAAAATATGTGACAAATAATAAATATATGATTTATTATCTGTCACAGATTTTACAATTTTATACGTATTAAGTGTATTTTACATTTTGGCATTTGATGTCGCGGAGTTTATGACATATTCAATAACTCATTGTCACACTTCTCTTTCTGACTTGTGACGTAATTTATGAATGGCCTCTTATAGCCGTTTTACAAAATGGCGACTACACGTCAAGTGTGAGTAGACCTTAATTATCAGTGTATTTCGTGTTTCACGTTCAGTGTTTCTTTCATATATTTAGTTTTTATGTAAACTTTGATGGATGTATAAGCTTTAAATTATTCTTTTTTATTATTTCATCGTACGAATCCCTTTTTTAAAACTTTTTATACATCATTTCTATTACATCACTTATAGTTCGCAAGTGCAATAATTGGGCATAGCCTACTTTAAATTTTATATATAAGTACTGTAATTCTAAATTGTAAATCATAAAATATACATACATATTCTATAATATAATATAGGCGTATGAGGTTGTATTGGTATAAGACTACCGATTTAGTTTACGGTGGACGATTATAAAAAAAGTTGTAAATTATTAATTTTCAATATAATAGGTGATAATGAAAAAAGTTATTATATTGGGGTAAATAACGTTATTTCATTATCACAAAAAGTAATATCGATATCGAAGATATCGATTTCATTTCATAAGTTGAATAACAATTTATCTATTTGCATTTTTTACATTCTCATAGCATCATATTTTGTAACCACTGAAGCAAGTAGCTCTTTTTAATATATTATTGGGAAAAACATATAAATATCGATATTAAGAATTGGTTGATGTTAATATAACGAGGCTATTTTTCCTTTATAGTTCATTTTATATATATATATATATATATGCACTAGAATCTACTTAAGTTTTTAGTAAAACAGTTAAACATCAGGTCACATGTTTATTCTTAAAATTGTTTTTTTTATTTTGCGTAGATCGTATTTTATTTTTTTCTTATTTGAATTTAGTGTATCAACGACATAAATGAGTGCATATAATTCATATAATAACCACGTTTGGTAGAAAATAGTGAATTAGCCCTCGAAGTATTAAAATACCCGGATGAATCTCTCTCTGTATTAGAATTAAGCTTTCTAGTCAAAAATTAATATCATATTCTTAAAAAAATTGGTCTTATTGGCAAAATGTACCTATCGGATTAGTAATTTATTGTAAACTGCAAACATATCACGACAGTCACTGTCTATAGCATGTCTTGATCTCAATTCTAAATCACATTAATTAACACTGTTTATTATTATTTTCTCATTTATTACATTAATTTTCCAACGTTCAATATCTCCAGTTATTTTTGTTTGACACTACAGTAGAATTAGTTAATAATAAAAAAAATATAAGTAGTTTCCTCCATTTTATATTATACGCATTTACATAGATTTTTTTTGTCTCGAATGAGTTATCTCGACCTTATATTTAATGTACGACTGAGTTCTGAATATCTTTTGGGATCTAAATATTTTTCTTTTATATTGGTATATTAATCACAAATAAACTAGCGGTAGTATTATTTTTATTTGGCTGAAATTTTATTAATCTGGCAACTTTAGCATGTGATAATTTAATAAATACTGTAAGCTTCGTAGTTAATTTCTTTAATTTTTTTTGTATACGGTTTTTTTTGTTTTATATAATATTTGTAGTGTTGTACTGAAACGGTGTAAGATTGGCCTTGCCAAGTCATTTACTGTTTGCCGATTTGTTTATATGTAAAAAAATATTAAAGTGATAAAAAAAATTAGAATAAATAAAGTGATGCGAAAAGAAACTTTATTTTTGTTTTATTTTCCTTTAGGTGAAAGTAATGTAAGAAAATTGATAACTCATTTAAATAAGTTATTTGAACAGGTTTTGTCAAATTGTTATAAGTTTTTAAATATTATTATTACTTCAATGTGTGAATAATACTTTTAAAAATGTAAAAAAAAAACTTAATATATTTTTAATTTTTTATTGACCACATACACATAGAATACATAAAATATTGACATAAATCGAGAAAATAGAATAGTAAATTGACAAAGTGCTCACAAAAGTTTAAAGTATTTTGTGTAATATAATTTAATAACTAAATAATTATTAATATAATTATATTTAAAAATTAATGTATTAAAAAAAAAATTAGCACCTCGAGGATATTATAATTTGTGTAGAATATATAGTATGAAAGATGTACATGTTATTATTATATTAAACATAATTATTATACATACAAATTTAAAATCAGGAATGATATTAAAACTTTACAATTATTAGTATCGATGTTGAATCACAACGAAATTTACATAAGTTTCTTAATATGTTATAAATGTAATAAAAACATTTAAATACATATAAACCCTTTAGTCGCAGCATTTTGATTGGTCATTTCAAAATATTTCTATTATTTTTGGTCCGTAAAGATTGGCACTAACGTAATCTAAATTTAAAACTTCGATTTACATTATTAAAACGTTACGGAAAGATAAAAGTTATATGACATGCAACGACTAAAACGTTACGGAAAACTTACCTATTACACACAGAACATTAAATTCGATAACTAAATATTATTATTAAATGCTGATTCAATTTCAAGTACTTCCTTATGGCAGTATCTAATCAAACATAGTTTTATGACGTATAACAAATACCATAAACAAGGCTTAAATATAAAAAGAGAGAGACATCGATTACAACTTACAACGGAACGGTTACGATATATACCTATTCGATGATATGCTATCGTTAGTTACGTTTGATCGTTGAAAAATATTTTAATTATTAATAAAATTATGGACGTCTTCAAACAGTAATAGGGTGGATGTAAAATAATATGAAATAAGAGTAAAAATTTATTAAACATTATAGCTATTATATATTTTTAATGCTTTAAAAAATGTATGTACCTACAACAGGTCGATGGAAAGAAATGTGCATGTTTCTGGAAATTTACTATAAAACGATTATAAATGCTATTGTAATATATCTATTTAAGTATAAAAAATGTATGTACTCGTATATGGCATGTAAAATGTATATGGAAAAATATTCAAATTTGTATTTTTTTTATTTGACTGACATTATTTGAGGTAGGAAGTACTTGAGCTTAAAAATAATTGTTTCTTATGAAATAAATTATAAATATTGCGTACTATTTGGAATGTTTCACATTAAAAGGACAATCATTTATCTTGGAACCACCTTAATCCTCTTAAATAATAATTTAACACCGCCTTTTCGTCTTTTATATTCATTTCAAGTTTTATTTACACATTTATAAACATAAAATATTAGTCTTTCGGATAAAATTTTGAAATACACAAAATTTCTAACCGTCCATTGATCTATATTAATGATATAAACATAATTTATAATCACTTTGCAGATTCCACATTGATAAGTATAGTTTTTTTTTGCATCACGCTATATCCCGTATAAGGTATGCAAAGGGACCTAGTGTAAAAACACTCTGTTCCCCATGCGTCACCCAATTTTTGATATTGCTAGTTGAGGTTTGATGACCAGAGGGAGAAAATAAAAATAATTCCTCAGAACCCTCAACCGTCGCAATAATATTCAGACCAGCTTATAATTATATATTAAATCTATGCATTACAAATTATTGTTGTTTTATAAATAAATTTAGAGAAAGATAGTAAGTTAACATTGTAAATAAAATATGAAATAAAAAAATTGAAAGAAGTTTCTAAGAGCAACACACATTACATTTAACATCGATACTTAAACAACATTCATTGCTACATTGCTTCTAAAAAAACTAGTGTATATTTGTTCAATCCACTATAAAAGAATATTATATTATATTAAAAAATACTTATATAGAAAATTATTCCATTAGAGGAAAAGGAAGTAATGACCTAGGAAATGGTTTTCAAAGTACCGTTCTATGAAAAATATTGTAGGATTGGTTTTGTCGGATGGTTACAAAGAAAATTGTACCCTTTAAATCAATAGAAAACAATAAAAAAAATAGAAATTACTATAAAATCTTATAATAAAAAATACATATATATCTAGAGCACGTATGTTTTTATTATATGCTTAAAATAACGAATGCCTTATCAATTTGTATATATTAAAGATACATATAAAAATGAAAAAATCGGTTACTATTTTGTATTATGTTTAAATATAAATTTGTATATAACTATTTACAACACAATTATACCAAGATGAGATATGCCTCTTTTTTGTTATTTCTGTATATAGTAATATCTTCACACATACATCATTTTTTTAGGATAAAATTGGTCAATTGAACAAATAATCACTAAACTTCTTAATCTTTAAAACACCAAAAATATCAATTAAAACTTTTGGGTCTAATTATTACACAAACATACAATTAAATATTGTTTACATTAAATAAAAAAATATATATATCATAAATGTACCTACTAAATACACATACTAGTAGTAAAAAAAGATACTTTTATTTTTACTTAAAATATAAAGTAAATGCAACTAATATATACAAATGTAGTTCATCAAGAAATAATATTTTAAACATTTTAAAATCATATTGCATTATGCAAGATTCAAATGATTGTGCCATTGAATTTCACTTAGAAAATATTATTTGTCTTAAAGTTATAAGTACATCTATGAAAATCAGAAAAATAATAAACTACAAGGTCATTAACAAAAATATCAATTAAAAGAATCTCTTCAATTGGTGCAAATTCAAATCCCTCTACGTTCAAAGTTTTTTTATGCACTTTCTACAATATTTTTTCATCTTTAATTTTTTTATAGCTTCATGTTTTATCCCGCACTTGGGAGCCTAGTGTTAGAACACTCTGTTCCCACTTTCCGCCCAATTATGCGTATCAGCGGAATTCACAAAGGAATGGCCCACGACGCCTTTCCATACTATTATTTTATATAGACACATTACCATCACCACCAATAAACACATAACCCTCTTTTGCGTTGTTCAGTAAACCAAATTAAATAATTATAAATATAAATCAGATGATATTCAACGTATAGGTTTAAACACATAAACTGAATCGTCTAACCAATAGTAAGCTTGGGCGAAGTCCCCTTCGCAGAGGTAGGGAGCCCGCGCCCACGACGCTATTTCGAAACCCATTTCGTTTCTCATAAAGTGTATGAACGAAGTAACTTGCTCTTCGAAATTGTTACCTTCGATTGGAAGACGCTCTTCGGGCTTGTGGTCTGATGTTACTAGAATTTGAAAAAAAAATGTATTAGTTTTAATAAATATGTATAAAATTTGAGGCTGCCGTGACGCAGGGCACAAGCGTTCGATGGTTGTGTGTT
>FASU01001911.1:0-10430 GCA_001486225.1 Heliconius pardalinus sergestus | reverse complement strand
GATGCGCTCGAATGACTCCACAAAGTCCCCTCTTCGCCGCCCCTACTATAATATAATAAGATGAAAACTAGTATGTTTTATACAATACGGGTGAAATATAAATGTATTTATATTTATTGGTAATTTCCACGCCAAAGTTAACATCAAAAAAAGTTTTTCAACCACTGCCCTGTAAAGTGTCACATGTCAGATCCGTTTGTGTTCTACGATTACGTCAATTTAAGCAATTTTGACCACGTGCCAAAAACAATATATAGTGGTTTTTGTATAGTTAACGTTCCAAATAAATAACTAGATTAGTTGAGAGAGCTTTGTGACTTAAATTTTCGCCTTTTTAAAGTAAATACATGTGTATAGTATAGTATAGTATGTAGGTATATTTTGTAACTTAACGGAATGTATCGACTAAATGAATGAATGGAAATGGCATCTAAATCCGAAAATGTCATGTTCTTTCAGAATGAACTCACACTGAACTGCGAAAGCGTTAATAATATCTTAGGAGAGTCTAAGATTTATTTATTTCATTTTAGATTTAAAATAAAATAAAATCTATAAATATGAATATTTATACCAATCAAGTGGTGTTGAATATAAAATTGATTTCATTTCACGTAATAGAGAATACAATTCAATTTGATATATTGGATAAACTTTCTAATATTTTTTTATAGTTTTATAAGAACGTTATTGTCTTTCTTGGTAATTTACTTAATAGGCTGTTAGTAGCAGGTTTACACTCCATTCAGATTTATAATCGCCGTCTAGTTAAAACATAAGGTGTTTAAGAATAACATTTTATTTACAGAATAATCCAAATTTCTTCGCTCTCATTGAAGAAAACCTGGAAAATTATGAAGAAAGCTTTAAAGAGTATCTGAAGCATGTCAATAACAATGACACTAAGAAGAAGACGTGGACGTTTTGGAATTCCATGTTCTATGCCGGAACGATTTATACTACAATAGGTAAACTTAATAAAAATATTTTTATATTGATTTTATATTGATACACAAACTTTATTTAAATAAGAAACAATATTATTTATTTATTTTACTATTTAGAATAGAGATAAAAGTCACTGGGGCATAGTATGACAGCCTCAGATTTAAAACACGAGGATACTCCATTGACTCGTTAGTGACCTTCGAAAACTTTGCGGAGACTTTGATGAGATCTCCATCTAGTAGCATTCTATATGCTTTTAAAAAAAATGAAACCCTTAAAAGTCCTAAGCGTCATTTATTTAAATTACTTATTTAAGTAACCGGTTTAATTCGTTAATAAATGTTGGTTTGAGGTAACATTGCAAATATGGTTTCGATATACATTGTATAAAAAAACTATAACATTTTCACGTTTGACTTATTTTATGATTGCTTCACAATTTTATTTTATTAGTCAGCAAAAAATCACAGCTACGGTTAGTAAGGACCACAATTTAGTAACGTCATTTTTATATTTCTCACACATAATTATTGGAATGTTTCAGTGAAAATACAATACTATTCAAAGGATTATTATTACTCTCTGTCTTGTGGATCCATATTTTTTTTATTTTCAAGAGTGTACTATACAAAAAAGATACTAACGGAAAAAAACAGGAAAATTATGATAACTATTTGTAATTTTCTGAACAATTTTCTAGTATGTTATTGACAAACACTTTTATTCTGTCACATACACAAGTTATATTATTATATTATCAAAGGCCACATCGTATCTCGAGGCAGATAACCTTTTCTATTATATTATAATAATATCTAACTTGTCCTCCCTCGGGTGAAGTAATTAAAAATAAACAAAAGGCGAGCTTTGGTCTTCAACTTGACTTTAGTTTCAGTGGCCTTGAAGCAAAATACTCTTTTAATAATGGTTAATAAAATAGTACTATAGATATAAATAGCCAGATATGTAAAATATTTGTGTATTAAGATATACTTAGATAGTAAATATTTATGGTAAACAAGTGTCGAATTGAATAGCAAATCGGTTAAAACGTGTATTGCTATGATTATTTTATCAGGCGTTCAAGCTTCATTTATTGAAAAATAACAGAATTTTTCAGTTTTATTTTTCTACATTACCTCAAATAGCTCATAGAAAGCAGAGTAATTTTATTTGTTCTTGTTTTCAAAGTAAACAGCAGGGACACAATACTTTAATGTTCAGTGCAGGCTTTCAGCCTCAGACACATTAGATGAAGTGTTTGTTTTGACAAAGTACTTACTTAGGATTTTTTTATGCTCGTTGTTTTTGACGTTTGTACATTTTTTTCTTATTCAAGATAAGAGTTTCTTTTTAAGTCAAGGTATTTAATAGAAATATAAAAACTCTTATATTTTATTTTATCTTTTTATCGTGGTAAGAGAGTATTGCTTCTACGTAGATAAAACTAATATATTACCTACTCCTTTCTCTTCTTTTCTTATTTAAGTAGGGTTAAGCAGGGGAAATTCTAAAGTTAACATTTTACGTTGTGTAGCCTGACCACAGATTATGGGTTACGATTATCAGCTTCCAACTTTTGTTGTGGTGGGCTACACAGATAAAAGATCCTGTTTTTTCCTACTGCCCAGAAAAATATCAGGGAATTCTCACTCAGCGTTTCCCTGCGGACCTCAAGGAGTCTAAATATTAAATTTCAATTTCAGTTTTTTAGCATCTCATATACAATAGTAACGTAGGAGTAGTATATTTGTAATATAAGTAGGTATGATAAGTAACATTAAAAGAAATAGATACATTATGAAAGCCCTACGATACGACGCAACAGGGTCAAAAACCGTTTATTAAAATGCGTTGCAAAATATAAATAGAAACTTCGCTTTTAAGCTATTTACCGACACATCTAATAAAAAGTGTTACATATAATATTGTATATGTAATTGTATATATAGCTTTTCTCTATTAATCTTATCGGCACTCGCAAAAATTTTCTTTGTATTGTTTTTTCGCAGAAACGTACTAAAAATAATATTATATTTAATCTGGTATATGTATATGTATCATTATTTACTATTATCAGTATATTAATGGAACTGATTGTTTAATAAAATCAAATGTTCGTTGTCACTAGAAGTTCAACTTTCACTGGTTGCGTTAACAATTTTAACTCACACAAATATATTGAGTACTTGTAGGTGTTTAATTTTGGATCGCTGCCCGGCAAGCTTGGCGCACTTGAGCTCAGTCTCCACGCGATTTAAACGTTAATAGAGAAAATTCGTGTTTTTTAACTATATTATAACCTATTATTAATTCTATTCGACGTTTTTATTAATATTTTATGAGAAATATAGTGATAAAAATGTAACATATAATGTTCGAACACTATTTGTTTACATTCTTCATGACAAGATACCGAAAATAGAATCTTTTAATAGAACGACGGTGACCCCAATGCTTGAAAGCGCACTTCGAAATGGTAAGTCACAATTTAAATATCAATATCTGAGTTCTGAACTTAGTTTAATATGTCATCGCCAAGTTTATTGGCAGCTAATACTAAAAATATTGCCAAATGTACATATCACTAACTAGATACTTTTATAACATTTGATTGAATCGTATTATTTCGATAGATCACGTTTGTGATAATAATTTCGTACAGTTATTTATTTGTGATTTCAGGAGGCTTCTTCATTCCGACATGAGTGACGACGAAAGTGATCATAGCATTGCAGTAACTCTAAAAATACCTATAGTCAAGTCAGAAGGTGTTCAAACAAGTGCCAGAATTGTTTCTAAATCATCAAAAATAAAAGATCAAAGCGAAATGGAAGCTGAACCGGAACTGCAATCTGCATCTACTCGAAAGCGAAGAAACTTGTCCAAAAATAGAGGACAAGCAACAAGGCAGCGAGAAAAAACTCCAGAACCAAGCCGGATTGCTGTTCCTCACGAAGATACTACATCGGATGATGAAGAGATGCATCCAAATCGTACCTCCAGGGAAATCGAAGCTGATAATACTTATGAAGAAATGAGACGATTAGTTCAGCAACAAGCTAATACTAAGGATCCCGTATATGATATTGATACAGATGAGATTTTAGAAGCTAGAGCAACGGCAGCAAATGAAAGACGAAGAAGAAGTATTTCACCATTTGCGATACCAGATAAAGAAGAAGTTATTACATTAGAACGAAAAGGAAGTTTTATTGATCCTGGGAATAAGTTGCTTAGTACTAATTATATTTTGAGTCCTAAAGAAGATAACCCAAGTCGTCGAGATTCTTTGAGTAATGAAACTGAAGTAATAAGCACAAGAAATTCCTTGTCACCACCAACGTCTCCTAAAGAAAAAGATCAGATACAATTTTTTTCTGCGCCCAAGAAATTAGAAGAAAATGTGTATCCCGATGAAATAAAAAAATCAACAGATAAAATTAAAAATGTACAAAAAAAAGATGAAACTATTAATAACGCGAAGGAGAAAAAACAAATCACCAAAACTCCCGCCCCGGCTCCTGGGGAACTAGTCACTAAGATAATACAAGTAGAAAGAACACCGAGTAAAAAATTGACACAAGAACAAAAACCAGTGGTAGAAGTGAGAGAAAGAGTTGTGCGGACACCAAGTACAAAAATTGCAGCTGATTCAAAGCCAGTAGTTGCAAAACAAGCGCTACCAAGGCAAATAAATGAACAACAGTCTAAAGTGCCTCCAGTCAAACCAGCAAGAAGTAAATCATCATCTAGAATAGTGGTCAGTGCTTATTTCAAAATATTTTTGATTCTAATATTCTTTACTTTACTGGTAGGACTCTATTACCTCTTCATTTAATAATATACATACATGCAAATTAATCTATATAATAATGTATAATAATAGAAATGAAGTGCACTAATATGCATTCGTCATAATATTTACAGAGTAAAACTAGTGAAAGTGAGATGAGTGAAGATCAGATATATCAACAAAGTGTTAGGCGTAAGGTAGTACCAACACCTCGTCGATTTATGAAAAATAAATCTCCAAGAGCAAATCGATCACATTCAGTAGCTAGAGTAGAAGATACAGCTTTAGAAAAAACAGGTACTGGAATGAGTCAAACAAGTCGAGAAATCATAGAGTTGATGCAGAAAGCCAGAGCACGCAGCTTGTCTATACCCAAAGATGATCCAAAAGTACCACCTGCGTATAAACAATACAGTAAAACATTACAAACGCCTAATAAAACTCCAGTAAATTTAAGACATACGAGAGGTATATCTTGTCCTAAAACAATACAAATTATAAGTGATAGGGAAATATTATCTAGCTTAACCTCACAACCAGTAGGGAAACGTGAATATGAAAAGCATAGCAGACGTAGCTCCGGTTATGTCGATGCTAGCCAGTCAGAATATACTTCCAGTTGTTATTCTAGTTCACCCAGTGAAAATGAATACGAATTCGATTTACTTGAACGATCTGCTGAACTGACTCGAAAACTTAATCTTTTAAGTCAAGAAGAAGAAAGTAAAATAAAAAGCAATATAATCACAGTTCAAGATGACTATGAAAAGCATGATGTCATGCTAAAATCTTCACTTAGGAAAAGATCTCTTGCAAGCAAAAGTCAAGGAAAAGAAACCGAAGCAGACGAAGATGTCACTAAAAAAGAATCTGTAAAGACTAAAAAAGATAGTAAACATAAAAGTACCACACCTTCACGTTTTAAATTCATTGCAAATTGGCAACAATTTAAAATTGATAATAGAATTGAATGCGACAAAATTGTGTTTTTAAGGAACAGATGCTTCTGTGATTTATTATTGCTTATTATAATGTGTGGTTTGGGTGGGATGATGTTTAAGACTTTTGAAGGATCATTTGAAAATGCCTATAAATGTGGCACAAGGAATGTTAAAAGAGACTTCATTGAAAGCCTCTGGCGCGACAGCTATCGTTTGAAAGAGGAAGAGTGGAAGTCTCTGGCTAGAAGAAAATTATATGAATTTGAAGAACAACTTCATACCGCTCACGAAGCTGGAGTGACATCATATAGCGGACAAAGATCTTGGAATTTTATGAATTCTTTTGTCTACTGCTTGACACTAGTAACAACTATTGGTAAGAATAATTAAATAAATTAGATCAAATAATTAGACACACGCGCACATGTTTTATTTATATTTATTACAATGACAATGTATTTTTAATGGAACATAATTAATGATTTTTAGGTTCCCAAAGTAAAATATATGATAATAGAACATAAAATATAATTGAGTAAAGCAATAATGTTTTCCAGGTTACGGTCATATTGCTCCTAAAACAACATACGGTCGAGTGGCTACGATTGTCTACGCTATTATTGGTATACCATTATTCCTGATTGTGTTGGCTGATTTTGGAAAACTTTTCACAAGAATCATAAAATTCTTTTGGGCTTTTATTCGCCGATTTTATTATACGAGAAGTTGTAGAAGGGTCCGAAGAACAGCACCTGTACAGGTAAATAAATGTTTTAATATAATATAGTAAAAAAAATCTAAATATTTACATTTTTTTTAAGTATTATTCCACACTTAGGAAATAAAGATACTTATCTAGAAATTTTATAAAAATTTGAACGTAGCGGGACCTGAACCCGTATCTCTTGGAAACCAAGAGTTCTCATCAAGCTGTGTACGCTTATTACAACTTATTTATGTTTAGTTGAATAATAGTCGAAATTGGTTAACGCAATCAAAAATTCTGAGGATTTTATCAGTCAGTTTATTAAAACATAAAAAAATACAGTCGAATTGTTAACCTCCTTTTCTTACAAAAGTCAGTTAAAAATATGAACTCACGACAGCTAGTTGTAAATTTCAATTGTTTTTCTATTAAATTTGTTACAAATGTAAAAAAAATATTATTGGCATATAATGTTAATATACAAGTACATAAGAATGAAACAGGAACGTTGTAAAGGAATCAAAGTAACGATTTTTTGTTATTCTCTCGATAGAATTATTTTATTTCACATTTATACTAACGTAAAGGAATAAGAGTACCTACATACAGAACATTTTTCTTATAGCATTCATCTTAGGAAATGTTTCAAATTACTGCTTTAAGAAGGAAACAAAGCGTACATTTCTCTTTTGCGAGGAAACGAATAATGATTTTGCTGCGAGCCGTATGTCGCTCGCATTTTATAAATTGTTATACACTGAGGAGATCAAAAAATATTTTTGTCAAAGAAAGATAACACGTAACAATTTTAATTTCAGGAGGTAATGAAAGGCCTTAAGGAGGTATATGACGTGGTTCGCAGACCATCTCAAATATTCTCTGAGGAAGACATAGAAGGCGAGCATCCCGTGCATCCACCACCCGTGGAAAGAAAGCTTAGCGATGTACCACCACCGTTACCCCCAAAACCGGGAACCTTAAGTGTTGAAAATGTTACAGAACCCGATACTCCAGCTCCTTCTGTCTTCGAAATAGACGATGAGTTCAATTTACCGATTTCCGTTGCTATATTCATTTTAGTGGTTTATATTATAATTGGTGCTGTTGGATATAATATTTGGGAGACATGGAATTTCTTTGAGTCTTTTTATTTTGTTTTTATTTCTATGTCCACTATCGGCTTGGGAGATTTGGTTCCCGACCATCCTATGTTTATGATGGCATCTATTCTATATTTAGTATTTGGCCTGGCTTTAACATCTATGTGTATTAACGTTGTTCAAGTAAAATTATCTGACACCTTCAAGCAAGCTAGTGCAAAGCTTGGTGCGACCATTGGACTTAAAGTTGCTGAAGAAGATGGTAGCTTAGTACCCATAACGCCACCTCCAATAGAAATACCTGGTGTCCATAAACCAAAGATCAATCTAGAAGTTAATAAAAGTAAAGAAACAAAAGATAGTGAAGCTAAAACAGTATGAGTTGTGAGATAGGTTGTTATAAATGTGTGATTAATTTTACGTGATACTGTTAATTTTATATAGTTTTATACGATATATTTATGTAGATGTTTGTTTATGTGTGTAAATAAAGGTTTTTACAGTTTTATCTTTTATTTTATGTTTAATAATATTAATAAATAGATAATTAAAATAGGTCTTTTAAACAGACAATACTAATTACTACGTATTTTGCAATGACTCAAACCTACTACATTTTATTAATATAATTAACAATTTTGACAACAAACTTAAAAAAATGAAGGCTTATTTAGTTGAAAATATTAAAAACGGAAGGTTCTAAAAATAAAGCAAAACTCACACAAAGAGTTTAATTTCCAGCGGCGTCTACACAATTGAATGGAAATGGCTTGACAATATTTTTCCAACACATTGTTACGGGTAATGGAAGTGACGTATAACGCTCACCTCAAAAGCTTTGCGAGGAATTTAATTATGCCCCCTGTAATCCAGCCTGAGTTTCACCATTGTCTGTATGCTTCGCACCTTTTGCGTTAGGTTAAAAACGTACTAGCAGTTTATATATCGTTTTAAAAATATTATCTAATATAATTATTAGTTAGGTCGTTGGCGGAAGGTACCTGCGTGTGGGTTCGAGTCCCACGGGGAAATGAAATGTTTAATATTTTCATTTCCTCGTTCTGGTAATGACGTAAAGCGAAGCGAAGCGTTGAGTTCTAACACTCCATACGTAATGCTACAGGAATTGGAACGTTGTGTAACAGAAATGCCTTAATGAAAATGAAATGTCTTTACACTACTTTCCCAAGATCCTTCAGCTTACCCTGCTATGTACGAGGTACAGCTTGAAAATTTAAAATAATATAATTATTCTAATAAAATGATCACAAAGTAAGGAGAGCGTTGTATTGAGACAGACTTCTAACAATAAATGTTAGCAGTTTAAATTATTTAAAGACAAACGCTTTATGAGAAACAAAAATGTAATAATAATGTTCTCAAATATATCCTGTGAAACGTGCCTAAACAACGGCAATATTTTACGTATATTTTAATGCCTTTTTATTCTTGTGGCGGAGTGCTCCGTCGCGTCCGAGTATTGATTGATTATATGTTAACATTCTTTCCAACAATACTTTTCACAACTTACCAAATAAAAAGCCTTAGAAATATAATTACGTGGGAGTCTTTAAGAAAATATATGTTACAAGAAAATTTTAGCGAAATCGTAGCTTAGAATATGCCTCCATGAGCACAATGATTATTGAATTGAGCTTGAAGGTATTTTTTTCTTTTTAATATAGGCGTATTTTATATATAATATAAATAAATAATAATCGTATTTCTGATATGGTAAACAATATTAGACCTCATTCTGTCATAGAAATTGTGGGCGGCAAATAAAAATGTTTTTTTTTGATAATATAAATGAATGTTTACATCTAAAATTAAACACAAAATTTTCTTTCATACTTCAAAATATCATAAATACTAGTGAACTATACTGATATTTTACAAGATGATGATTGGTAATTTACTGATATGTAATAGAATTTATTATAATTTTAAATATGATAATACTTAACTTACTATTATCTGATAAAAGGTATATTGAAAGCTATTAAGCACGTTCGAGGAGTTCTAAATGTGTTGCTATAAATCATTGTTGAATTTGTATTAATAGAGTATAAATATTCTAAATTTCTCACGAATTTTAATTTCCTGTATAACGGATCCACAGCCCCGGGAGCAATTTATTATAAGTATTGACTTAACAGCCAAGTTACAAATAATAATATGGTTTGTAATCCGCTATCGTAAAAGTCCCCGACTAAAAAATCTTTGCTTAAAATCTTATTTGACCAGCAAATATAGCTATAATATATACAAAATATTTCTTAGTCTGATTTAAGGCAAAGAGAAACAGAAACAGAGGAACACACAGTTTTCACACTCCGTTCCCATTCAGACACTTTGGTTCTTCACTTTTCGCCAAATTCTTACATAGGTAAAGCAAAACCACTGACTTTGACTTACCAAAGCATGAGAAGATAATAACTGATTTCCCTCAGTGGGCATCGAACCCACAACCGTGTTTACATTCAGGCCAACTTGGCAACTCTGTACATATCATTAATATTAACTTAACGCAACATCTCTACTTCTTACATTATCCCAATATTATGTTCAGGCAATAAAAACGTTACTCCGCTAATAAGATAGGAGCTTTCTGTAATCACAAAAGAAAAATCCATTTACGTTACACATTGTTATTCTGAGTACGTCTTTATGGAATGCGATCGTATTTGACTCATCCTTGATCTATTATTCACATAATAGACTGAAATATTTATGCTTTCTAAGGCTTTGTTAAGCTGTTAAACGTATCATATAAACATATAAAGGACGCCCTTATAATGCATATAAAAAAGAACCTGCATGATGCAAAAATACCTTTTTTCAATTAAACAACTGTGCCAGAACGTCTAATTGCAAATTCAATGATTGTGGGTTTTATTACCATTCGAAGGAATGAGTTATTTTCATTTCCTCGCACT
>FASU01001898.1:9694-21474 GCA_001486225.1 Heliconius pardalinus sergestus | reverse complement strand
TTGACTTTGACTTTGACTTTGAGATACATTCCCTACTCGGGTTGAGCTTGAGCTCTGCAACTCATGCAATATCTTGAATTAAGTCTGAAAGCAGAGAATAGTGTCTTGACATTAGGCTCTCTACACCTATATGCAGCATAATGCATAGTTCATTATTATCATGTACTTATTAAAATGCTAAAAAGTTTTAAACTTTGTTTACATTTAACTATAACAAAATTAATGCAATCTAAGTGACAATATTATTTATATATACCTGGACAAAGTTCTGAGAGTTCTGTTACTTTTTGGTCTTCCACTAATACCCCATTTTCATCCCTGACAATTGTTATTTCATCTCCAACAAAGTCAAAAATTATATAAAAGAGAAAATTTTTGCCTGAATTATCTATTCCCCTTGTTAGTCCAATTCGTAACCTAAAAATAATTGCAATTGTTTTAATATTTCGTTATTTCGATTAATAATGTACTATTATATTCATTTTTTTTTCATAAAATAATAGTAAACCTCAACTGTAAACATACCTTTCATTGTTTAGATTTAATTGTCCCTTTATGACAATCGTATCTCCGACATTAAAACCTTTCGGTAATTGAAATATTATTTCATTATTTCGTAGAGTCTCCTGCCACGCCTCGTTCCGGGTTAACCCGTTAGAAATTCCAAACATATCGTCTAAGATTTCACTATTCAACGAACGTTATTTCGTGAAGACTGCTCGGTGTATATAACAACATTGCGTCCTCACACTTATAGCATAAACCTAAAATCTTAAAATAAACTGTTTCAATTTATTATATTGTAAATATTTATTCTATTATTTTCATTTAGAATAACACACGACTCAAGCCTGCGAGTTGCCACAATGTTTGACAACAGATTTGACATTGACGTTTGCTATCGCACATCGCACTCGACTATTGAATTTTTTTTTTTTATAGATCCTATAGATAATATATATAATAGACAAGCGGCCGCGTGTGCAAATAATTTATGACGTAGTCTAGTGAAGCCATTTTGAATTCTTCATTAATCAGATCTAGCGTACCTAATTAATATGATTATTATTGCCATGAAATTTGGTTTATGTATTTAATTGTATATATTACGCCAAATAAAAATGTTTTTTAGATAAAAGTTCAAGGAATAAAGATAAGGATTTGAGATATTAAGAATTAAAAATTGGCATTTTATTCATGTCAACTAGAAGTCATAGAAATTAGAATATACCTAGATTTGTATTATATATGGTAGTCAAAGTATATACTTTTGATAGTTTACTCAGTTTCCCGCGGTTGCCGCGTTTTATTAAGCTAGTAGAGAATCTCGTCTCGTCTCGTTCCGGGTGCTGATGGTAGATATACATTTTCTCCGTTAGTTATTATATCTACTAAATATGTCATTTGTTACGTATTTGTTATTATAGTCAGTATTCAGATCATATATTTATAATATATTTATAATAATATTCTAAAGCTTACAAATGAATTTAAATTAAACAAAAAATATTTTCAAATAAGGAGTGACATTAAAATAATACATACAAAGCTTAAACACATTAGTGAAAAAACATTGAAAGTTTTACAACGGTGTTGTGACTAATTAACATAGATTTTCATGACAATAAACTTATACAAAAAGTATAACTAAGTTTAAAGTATAATTTTTGTTATGAAACGAGATAAACTAACACGCGGTTAAACTGTCGTTACTCGTTAATAGTCACTCGTTTGTATCTAAATATAGTATTGTAGTAACTCAAAAGCAAACTCTCTTTGATTTGGTTTCTTTATATTTTAGTATGACTAACGTTAAAAATATACGTATAAGCACAGAACACATTTACTCATTGCCTATAAGTATGTAAATATGGCGCCGTCGAAAACAGTTAACCGATAATATATTTTTTAACCAATGGGTAAAAAAATTCTTTCAGTTTTCAATAAACGTACTAGTGCAAAACAGAGTGACATATCTCTCAGCTCTCAACGTTTAATTAGTAAAATATCCATTTGTACTGATCACAGATTATTAATTTAATAATGAACGATATTTCTTTACAGAAGTTCGATTTATCACCAAAAAATGTAGATTCGTTAGAAGATACATTCGACCTGTATTGCTCAGTTGATGAGTTGAGACAACGCATTGAGGCTTTGGAACCTGAGGTTAAGGAGAAGAGTGACAATGAAGCTGATAAAGACTATTGCGATGATCATATCAAGTTGAACATAAAGAAGAATACTTTGCAGTTCAATTTTATTGAAGGGAAGAGGGATGTTATACAAGTGAGTTAAATTTGTTTTGTAAAACGGAAACAGATTTATAAAATCAAGAGTGTTTTTACACTATCCAAACTTTCGAAGCGTTACTGTTGCACAAATAAAAAAATATACTAACATTTTTTATACCAATTTTATAAAATTGAGGCTTTTATAACGCAGTGGCTGTGTGACTGTAAAGGCTACGGTTTTGGGTTCAATTCCCTCATACTCGACGGTATTATTTATTTAAAATTTTAATTTCCCCAGTAACAAGATAAAGCGTAGCATTTAATTCCACCTCTCAACATTCAATGTCTCGACTATACTTTTTTTCCAGGAGTCAGCTCTTCCACGTAACGGAGACGGGGTAAGCCTAAGAGTAGCGGCGTGGGAGCGTCGCGTCGCCGCTGCGAGGGCGGGTGACATATTGAGAGGGTTGAGGGCAAGACGAGCTCGTACTCTACGAGATGCTCAGATACAAGCTCAAGATGAAGATGCTGTGTGGAGGGAGCAGGGTGAGTTGGTGAAAGAGTATTTTGATTTTCAATACAAATAGAGGAGAGGCTAAATTATTCTGTGTCAATCTTTTAAAGTGTGAAAAGCGTATAAATGTTGTAGAATGTCGTTTCGTACAATCATTGATTGTTGAGAATAAAATCTAAAATCTCCGTCTTAATAATCGTAAGTGATTACTGCGTAACTTTCGTTACCTTTTATATAAACATTCCGAAAAAAATCGCTTAAAGAATTTTTATTTATGTTAGTTATCTTATTACTATTTAACTGTTTTTCAGAACGTAAAGCGAAGGAGGCGGAAGCAGCGATGAGGGAGATAGCTCGAGCTGCCCGAGAGGCGCACCGTCTCAGCACTCATCTACCAGCGACACCGCCTGCTATCGGTAAGTCGACAAGTTGTGGCTGCCCTAAAAATAAAGTTTAAATGGATTGCCACATACCATATTCTTTTTATACTACAATGCTATGTGGGAAAAAGCTTAAAATTGTATACAAATGTTTTATTTGAAAATTAAGAAAATAGAAAAAAACAATAATATATTTATTACCTAACGGTTCCGGAATTAGCATAGCAAGTTGGTTATATTCATTTTTACACTATTTTTCTGCAATGGAGGATATGATTACCTAATTGTTTTAACATACTGATAAAACAATTACTTACGTCATAATATACATCCTCGGTTTTTATTAGATAGTAGATATATTCTTTGTTTTCTACCGACTTGATCGGATTAATAATCGGATTAATAATTGTTGTAGTTAGACATTCTCATAATCGAAAATTCGGATAATTGAAAGTAGGTAGAAAAACGGATTATTTGTATAAAGTACATATTGTTATGTATTTATTAATAAGAACAAGTACATATCAATAAAGATCAATGTTTATTAAGAAATCATTAAGACATACATTTTCCAACATAATTATAATGTACTTATGTAACACTAATAATAATATAATTGGTGGCGATTGGTTGCCCGAATAAAAAAATCCGTAAAACTGACGGCCATATATTCGAATTTTCTAAACGACTGTTTTCGTAAAATAATGACAACGTTTAAGTATTATGATATTACTTGATAATTTACAGCTGGCAAGCCTCCCAATCGAGAAGCAGTATTGGAGTGGTTTAGAAATCATGAGCTGAAACGAGGAGTTGGTCTTGATGAGAACGAAAAACCTGTTGAATGGTTTCATGGTAAGTATGCATCTCATATAAATATTTTTAAATAGATCTGCTGTGGTCTTAACGAGTTCTAATCCTTCTATCCGTTTCCTTCTCCAGGTCTGATAACACGGCCAGAAGCGGAACAGATCCTCACGAACAAACCAGAAGGTAGTTTCCTGGTGCGTATATCCGAGCGCGTGTGGGGCTACGCCATTTCGTACCGCGCTGACCGCTGCAAGCACTACCTGGTTGACGCCAGCGATGGTTACAGATTGTTGGGCGCTGGGCAGATTAGGCACGAGAGTTTAGGTGAGATTTCTTTTATTCTATTTCATTTTTAAAAAAATGTTATACATTTGGTGTTTGTTTTTTTTGCGTTTTTCCAATCCCCTTCCTCACTTTTCGCCAAATTCTTGGTGCTTGGTGTTGAGTGGTGGAACTTAACGCCGCGCTTTGCCTTGTTAATGGAGTAAGGAAAATGAAAATATTAAATACTAGCAATCCGTTACGATATTATTTGGTGATGTTTTCTATCTTTTTTTTGTCTTTTTAAGGATCTAGAACACTGTTTCCTAATAGATAAATAATTTAAAAATATATTATTTCAGCTAACCTCATCAATTATCATAAAAAAGTCACAATCACGGAGAGCGGCGGAGAGTTACTCACAGCGCCGTGTCTTCCCGCGCAAGCTCCTGTCGTGTAGCCGCCATCTTTTTGCTTTTTTTAGAAATAGGGACCATTTTAATTATTCAGTCAATGTATTATTATTCATAGTTATATATTCTTTTTTTAATTGAAATTTGATTTTCAATTTATTTTAAATTTGACTTTATTATTTTATTTTTATGACTGTTCTTTTAGTTATAATTACGTATCTCTTTTAAGTTTTGTTTTATCTTTTCATGTATCCATCCAATTTTGAACAATTATACTCAGAATTAGTTTAGTAATTTTCACAAAATCTAAAGTTAAAACTTGGTGCTAATAATGTAGCTGTAATTTACATTTTAAAGTTCAATCAAAATCGGAGTAGTCGACATTTTTTTAAAGCTTAATCATTATTTATAAGGATACACTATTGGTTTTTATATTCAGTATTATTGAGAAAGCCCTAGAGGGTTAAAACGCAAAAACCAAAGTTGAATCTGGTTCGGAAATCTGCATTGCACTATTATCGCCGTCGATGCGTTATTTGAGCTGATGATTTTTGATCTTTTTTATTGTTTAGTCATTAACTGCCAATTAGATTAATAAAATATATAAAATTTATATATTTTGTTTCATTTCCAGAAAAATATTTTAAAACCTTAGTAATAAATAATTGAGCTGAATAATTGAATTGATTTTGAGAGTGTTTTACACTGGATTCTTTTATTAATGCTACTCAATAAATAATAGTTCTCGTTAAAAAATATTTACAAACTTAAAAAAAACAAAAATTTGGAAAAGTTAAATAAAATGTTTAGTAATCTGTATAAATAATTTAATGCGGCATGTATGTATTCAAATATCAAACTATACAATGTTGATACAATATTTACAAACGTCACATATAAAATCACTATTTGCATAAAATTCATCTAAACTCGCTCATTTTAATAATCTCTAAATTTTCTTTATAAATGACTAACTAATGAGTATATATATAAATATTCAATTACGTATAATACTTAATTTGACAATTTTAAATATTATGTAAAATAAGATTTTTAGTATTCTAGACCAAGAACTTATATACTTTTATCGTCGTCATCTTTGTGAAAAAAAAAATCCGCAATAAAATAAGTAAAAAGTAGTATTCTAGTAATCTAAAAATATAATTTTACATATAAAATTCACAATGTCCCAACAACTTATTAAAAACTAAAACTCTCACTTGCATCTCAAATTGTCACTTGAGTTTAAATATAATACTAATAAATTTAAATAGTTTAACCTTTTTTCTTTAATAACACTATATTAAAAGATAACAAAATAAATTGAGCAAACAATAAATTTAATAATAGCTGGCTTTCCACAAGCCGTGTCCATATAGTCACATGTAGGGTAGAATTGTTGGTGTCCTCGAGTTTGGTGTTGTCTGTGAAAATAATAAATTATAATTATTGAGATAATAAATAGAGATAAATATTATTTAAATAAATTATTATTTAAAATTGAAATCTAAATTATTATTAATTTTTATATAATATATCTGAATTATTTTTTTCAGCTTCAATCTCAACACATCGCTTTGCCTCGACACCAGAGCAAAGAAATTGGAATTAAACATTTCGGTTCCCCGAGGGCTAATCAATATGACATCAAAATAACTTACATTATTATTCCAAACGTCGTGTGATTTCACCGTAGTGTTGAAGAATGATGGTTTCTTAGCTTTCTTTATAGGGCTGTTACTAGCTGAAATTAATATATAATTATAACCCTTTTTTAATTAAGTTAAAAGTATCCTAATTCAAGTTTCATGATTTACCTCCAGGCACGTACGGCAATGAAAAATCCGGTATCATTTTTTTAGTCGTCTTTTTAGCAAGTGCTCGACCGCGAAGCAATTCATCTTCCATTATAATCTTGTTATTGACCCTGTAAAAAAATACGTTAAAAAATAATATAACTGCAAGTCAAAAATTAAAGTTTCAAAAGAAGTTTTTACAAAAGAATTTTGGAAACTATCTTTTTATTTTGACAAATAAAACAAAAATTAACTAACTTCTTAATATAAGGAGTACGTGGATAAGAATTGACAGGCACTGGGAAGTTTTGAAACGTCTCATCAATGGCTCTAGCCAGAGAGCGCGGCAGTGACGGCTTTGGTGGCGGCGCTGGTACAGTTCCACTCGCCATCGAATCACCCATTGTGCTCGGTACAGCTGTGCTCGTGCTGGAGAGTATCTGGGGAATATATTCATATGTGAGTAAGTTCGTTAGTCGGTCTGTCTATGCATTTGTGAATATGTGTAGTATAGAGTAGCAAAGCATTGCGTTACGAAGAATTGTTAAAATGTTTTTTATTAATACAGCCAGAGAGCTGCCGAGGGTGTGCGAACGAAGCAAATAACCTAGAACTGTAGTATCTATTATGTTTTTTTTTAGAACAAAATTATTTCCAAAAAACCAAATTAATGTTTGTTTGTATCTTCACTCAATTAAAAATAGTTATTTTAACATCATATACTAATAAATACTAGTATATGCAGTTAACAAAATGTAAATTATTTTAAAAATAGTCTTATTAACAATACCCCGTCTATTTCGTGTGGTTGCGACGTTTTCTTGTCGGCGCCTGCGGTCTCCATCTGAGCTTCAGTAGCTAAAAGTATATATATTAGTAGCAGTTAATGAAATTAAATGACGCTCGAGACCGCTGAGATTTTCAAAAGGGAATTTTGAAAAAATTCTACCCTGAAGGGATGAAATAGAAGTAAGAAACAAAAATGTTTAAATCGGCACCAAATTTCATAAAATTTGAAATTCAAACTTTAAAATATTTAATTGAACACGTGGTTTCATTAGATTTCACTCCCTAAACTGAAAATCATCTCCTAAATATATTTAATAAATACGAATATTTTATTATAGTAGTAGTATAGTAGTAGTGTAGTATATTTCAAGCAAGTCATGGTGGCGCAGAGGCTGAATTGTAATCGTGACGGTGGTGGGTTCGATAAATAAAATTCATCTACTGATTACCATCAGACAAACCATGGCGTTGGGTTCCATGTCTCGAAATTGGGCGGTGCGTGGGTAACGGAGTGTTTTACCACTAGGTTCCCTCTGACGACCCTGCTATGCGGGAAAAAGTGAGTGGGTATTACTATTTTATAGATATTTGTAAATACTTACACGGTGTATAGTTATAATCAATAAGGGATTCCCCCGCCGTGCTGCTCGTACGAGACCTGCTCTGATCCTATAGGTTACGAAATATACAAAATACTAAAAAAGAAAAGAATATCGATATTAACAAAAAATAGTAGATTTTTATTTATTAAACGCGACAGTTGTGTATTCGATTTCCACTCTTCGAAATAAAATATTTTATATTTTTATTCTCTCACACAAGTAATAAGGCAAAGCGCGCCGTTAAGTTCCACCACTCAATATTGCAATACCTCGATAATACAATGGAGAGTGGGGGGCGGCAGTGTTTTAATGGGAACAGAATGTTTTATCCTAGGTTCCCAGGTTCCCTGCTATTAGTGGGATACAACTTAAAGGACAACTTACAGTAATAATGTTTAACGTCCATTGCTGTCGAGGTTTGCCAGCGACGCGCGCTGTCGTTTGTGGAGGTGTCTGTACGTATATATTAGAAAATATATATATATATATATATTTATTTTTATCTAGTAAACAAGATTTTATGGTTAAGTACCTATGTACATATGATTTTAAATAAAAAGTTTAAAAAAATATTGTGAATATTTTACGTTTAAAAACGTGTTATAATTTCTCTTAATGAAGTATAATAAAAAAAGTGTCACAGATTACTGCTACAGAATTAAAGTAAAAGACACTCACCGCTATTTCTTTTCCCAATTTCTTTCTTAGCTCTGCATTGAAACTCTCCGCAAACCCGTCGGCGACAAAGTATCTGCAAGAAGTGTGCGCTATTGTTATCTGCGTGTGTTATTGATCTATACTTATTTCTTTTAGCTGCACATTGTATCCCGCACACAGCAGGACAAACAAAGGGAACCTAGTGTTAAGAAACTCCGATCTCCATTTTCCGCCGAATTCTAAAAGGATTAGGAGAAGGAAAGAAGGAAGAGGAGGAAGGCGGAAGTCAACGTTGTGCCTCGTGGGATCCAAAGTTTCTAAAATAATTGTCTATCCTTAATGTGGGATAACACTTACAAAAAAAAGCAAAAAAAATATTATCTATATATTGAATAAGTGAAACAAAAATTTTGGAAAGAGGAATATGAAATTAGACACACTTATCCACCTACCTACTTATACACCTACAGTTTACTTATTTGTAGTAGAAGTGCAAACGCCAATATTTTTCAATAATAAATAAGAGATTACACACACTACCATGCATTTGACAATATTTATACACTCTTGCAACGCGTCAACGCGTCAACGTCGTGAAACACTAACTTCTACAATCTACAAACATCACCCACTTGTGTCTCAACAGCGTGGACGCGCTGGGCCTCGCCCTCGGCTCGGTCCTCAAGCACGCGGCGAGCAGGTCGCGAGCGTGCGCCGCCCCGGGGAGAGTCGCGCGGGTGGTGCCCGCCGCCAGCGCCGCACCACCGGAGAGACGAGACACTACCTGCTGGTGGCGGGGTGCTAGCTTACCTGGAGAAATATTATAGTTAATTGATTAAAAACAATTAGAGGTAGCCGTGGCTAAGGGACACAAGTAATGCGACTGTAAGCGACGACGACGACGACGGTTGGAGATTGGAGTCCCGAATTCATGTGAAATAAAAAAAAATAGCGCTTTTTTAATATAACGCATTTTCCGCTTGTGGATTAAGTTGTGAAAACTTAATGCGCCTTACTCGTAAGTGGCACATTCCTTTTTGTATTGTTAAAGTCGGCAAAGAAAAGAGACTAATTGACGCACAGGCTCAAGCGTGTGACTGTGAACGCGACAGTTTGTGGGATCGAGTCCTACTCGGGGGCATGAAATATTTAATATTTTAATTTCTTTGTTCTGGTGTCCCGCATGACTGAGTTCCACTTAACACGCAATGCCTCTAGAATCCTGCGGAAGGCGGAAAGAGGAGTATCTTAACACTAAGCTCTCACTGCCTACTCTGCTATATGCGGGATATAACAAAAAGCTGAAACAAAAAGAAAACTACAAAAAAACACAAACAAACCTACCAACTGTCTTAATAATTAGCGCTAGTTGATCGATATCGGAGTCTCCGGGGAACAGCGGGTCGCCAGTCAACATTTCCGCGAACAAGCATCCGATTGCCCATATGTCTACTTCTGGACCGTACCTGTAACATATTATTTCATATAACTTCTGTAGCTTAATAGCGAAGCTGTAGCGAAAAAATAGTGGTAATAATTCTCTGCTTTTTAGCTTCGAAAAAAATATGGAAAGCATCTTCCGTATGGGGATTTAATACTTAAGTATATATCATATATATATTTAGATGCAAAATCAGAACGAATAATATAAATATCAAAAAAGAAATACTATAAATAAACTTTATAAATTATTAAAATAGAACTATCTGATTAAAAAAAAGTAATAAAGTAAAGTGTAAAAGTAAAGTACAAAAGAATAAGCTTAAGAATAATAACTATTTAAGAAAAATTGTTCCTTTATGTTTGAATTTTCATATGAGAAATAAATAAAATGTCGCTATGTACCTATGTTCAGCGACCAGTAGCTCTGGTGCCCTGTACCACCTCGTAGCCACGTACTCCGTGTAGGGCTCGCCGGGCGCCGCCAGGGCTCTCGCGAAGCCAAGATCACACAGTTTCACTATACCATTGTTTGAAACTAGGACATTTTCTGGTTTTACATCACGGTGGATGATCTGCAAATATAAATAAACTTGCGTTAGAGCCAGTCGTGACGCAGGGTGATGCCAGATGCCAGTCGTGATGGTTTCAAGCCCCACTTGATTAATATTATCATTTCACCACACAATTCAGAATTATCATCACACCTTCAGAATTAGGCAGAAAGCAGTGAACGAAAGTGTCTGGATGGCAACGTAGTACCTTAACAGTAGGTGCCCAGGTTCCCTCTGCAAACCCTGCTAGGTGCGGGACCCGAAATATAAATTAAGATTTTTTAATATGAATATAAAAACTAAGTAAAAGCATCATAATACTTACAGAATTTTGATGACAATAGTCGATGCCCTTCAGTAGTTGGTATAAGTGTTTCTTGGCGGTATCCTCACCCAAGCCACCGGGAGACGCCTCGAGCTCGTCAAGCAGAGTGTGGTGCAGGTATTCAAACACCAGGTAAAAGCGTCGCTTACGACGAAATACTTCGATCATGTTCACCAAATGATCATGACGCAGTTTCTAAAATTATATTTACATTACAATTATCTTTTCACATAATTATACACTTATTACAAGGTATATTGTTTATAAACGAAAATTTTATATCCAACTAGTTGCTGATCCCAATTTTGCTTGCATATGCTATATGACCTAGGGATCATTTTTTCTAAAGGAGCTATATCTCATCATGTTGGCTTATGGAGTAACCCTCGGTATCCTGGTTTTTAGAATAAATATAGCCTATAACTTGCTGACAACTTCTGTATAACAAAAGAAAATCATCAGAATCCGTTCAGTAGTTTTTGAGTGTCAAGTAAACAACAGATGGACAAAGTATATCTCACAGAGTATCAGTAGGCAGAGGACGATGCTTAAAACACTGATCAGCACTTTTCACCAAAATTCAAGACTGCGTTGAGCACTGTAACTCAACGCCGCATTTTATCCTTCAGACCGGGGAAAATAAAACAATAATTTCGCCAAGTACGGACGACTGGCCGGTTATGAATGGCCAAGTACACATTTTTTTGACAATTCAACATACGAGTACCTTTAACATTCTTATCTCTCTAAGTGCCATCTTTCTAACAGCTGCATCGTCTTCAGTTTCCAGGAACTTCTTTATAGCGACCAGTTGGCCGGTGTCGCGACGCCGACATTTTAGCACCACCCCGTACGACCCCTCTCCTACCTGTGCATTAATTAATATAAATATATTGAACTCTGTGAACGAAAGGAGGGAATTCTTATATTAGATACTAGCGGCCCGCTCGCGGTTTCACCCGTGTGAACTATGTTATTATTAATTTCTGTCTCCATGACTACGTC
>FASU01001893.1:0-22622 GCA_001486225.1 Heliconius pardalinus sergestus | reverse complement strand
AATAATATTAGCTCTTAACAGCGGTTTCCTCCACAAATGTACACTTTTCTTCATAAGCTTCATACTATGCTTTCTGAACATGTAGCACAATATTTACATTCACAAATATAATCAAACATTTTTCTTTTAACTTATTGTATTCAACAAATTATATAAAAATTATAATTATGAGGTCAGTCATAACACAGGGGCATAACTGCACAACAGTAAAAGGGACAGGTAGTAGGTTTGATTACTTTTCCAGGAAATGGTATATTTAAAATTCCAGCGGTCTGGCAATGTGACAAAGCGCAGTGTAGAGTTAGCGGAAAGCAAAAAACATAAATCTCTTACAGGTTGAAGCTAAAAAATATTGATTTATAATGCTATTTATGTATTGAGAAATTGGAAGAATTTATTATTTGGATTTCAAGTAGCACCATGATATGATATTTTGTTGATGTAATTTAATTATTTCTTTATATTTCAAATGAGCAAACAAGTTATTTATATAATATATAAAGTGTGTTTGACTGCCAATCCAAAATTTCAATGGCACTTATAAATAATATGTTGTCTATTCAAATAAAACAAAAAGGTTATTATGGTGCAGTGGGACACAACCTAACTATACATCATCAGAATAATGTATAGGCCATGACTTTAGTGTGCATTCAGAAATGTAAATTACTTTAATTCACTCAGTAGCATTGAGTTCCACCACTGAACAGTGTCTTATTGATGTCTTGGAAAGAGAAGAATGGAACGTCTTAAGATTAGGCTTTCTACAACAACCTTGTTATATGTATTGTACAATATTAAATGTAAATACAGCTACTGGAGAAAAATAACAGGGCTTACCGGATTGTACTGCAGAGCTGTCACATAAGCTTGGACAGCTTGTTCCATATCCCCAGCTGCAACTAAAGCAGCAGCAAGATTTATATATCCATCTATGAAATCCGGCTTTAGACGCACCGCATGACGGTAGTTCTCCAACGCCTCTTGGAGCTGACCACGCTCTTTGTATACATTTCCCAAATTACTGAACAAGCAGAAAATTTATATATATACATTTATGACGACAAAAATTACAAAAAAAAATTTTGAGTATGATTTTTTATAAGGTTAGATATAAATGAATAAAAATTTTCTAAGAAAACTTGTCATTCTTGTTTTATTATACGGACTTAAAATTACAAATTTATTTTATTACCAAAAATATGTTATGCTTTTAGTAACATGTTACTTAAAAATTACCTGTATGCTTCAGCCAATAAAGGGTTTTGTTTAATAGCCAATGTTGAAAAATGGGCCGATTTGTCCAAGCGTCGGCATTGGAAATGTATAGATGAAAGCAGTAATAATACTCCTGTGTTTGTGCCATCCTGACGCCATAACTGCATGCAATGCAGTTCCGCACTATCATAATCCCCGGCCTGATATTCTCGATGCGCTAATTCTAGTAGACCTAATAAATTAAAATATAATAGTATACAAGTCCGATATCATTAAACATCATGCAATTAAAAATCAATGATTGTATTTTTCAAGCACAAAATCAAACAAATAATAATAAGAAAAGCGCGTTTCAATTAAAAAGAACTATTAACCATTATATACATACCGACTGTGGAAATTTGTTGTATCTCCGACATTTTCAAGATCACGGCATTTGCAGGAACGCCGACTATTTGTTGAGGCTGTGTCGTGACAGATTGTGGCACGGCAACATTCGCTTGTGGTTGCATTTTAGTTATCATATTTCAATTGCAATGCGATTTCGTTCCAAAATATTTTTTCACAACACAAAGGTGATACTTAAACCACAAAAAATACTAGTAATTTTCCATGACGAACAATTACATTCGCAATGAGACTAATAAAGGAAAGTTAAGTCTCTAGCTGGTAATGTCAATTGCCAATCGTAAAAAGAAGCGATTAGCGGAAGTGTTTTTTATAGTTTTTTGTCTATGGTATGTTGATAACAATTCAATTGAGACACTAAATAAATTGTTAGGTGGTATCTTTTAAACACAAATAAATGAAACTAGATTTATTAATTTAATATTATATAATCATATTAAATATTGATGCGTAAAAGATTTAAAATTTTAAAATAGTCACGTAAAATTGTAAAATTGTTAGACTAGTGTTTCCGCCTAATGTACACAACGCTTTTGACGTAGGTAGCCATGTTGTTCTTGTCAACGATTATAAAGTCACTTATGTTGGTAATATATGCCTCCATGGTTGGTATTACATCTATTTCCTGAATAGAATAATTTATATATTAGGAGCTGTGAAAATATAGTCAGCGAGGCGTAAGTTGAACTTGCATTTGTGTGAGGATCACCAAAAATATAGCCAGAAAAATATTATAAATTAAAATATTAAAAAAATATTAAACACAAAACTATTAAGTCTTCTTCATCGGACTTGCATCTTTATCATCTCTTTTTTTTTTAGCTTCACGCTGTATTCCGCACACACCAAAGTAGGCAGAGGGAACCTAGTCTTAAGACACTCCGTTCTCCATTTCTCGCCGAAAGGAAATATTTCTGGAGGCTTTGCGTGTTGAATGGCGGAACTCAACGCCGCCGTACATTACCTCGAAACAAGAGCGGAGAATTTTTTTAGAAAAATATCCTATGTCTTCTGTTTTGTTCACAGCAGCGCAATAAATTAATTATGTCATCCTATAAAACATTTATAATAAACCATATGAAAAAAATAAAACAGCAAAATTCACAATACTTAAAGTTTATTAAAATAAAATTTTACATAACATGGACGGTTAAAATATCACTTGAGTATTGATTAAATTATTAATAAAATGCACAATTAATACTGCTATAATTTGATTAATAAAACTCATCTATATTATATTACAAAATCATGATATATTCTATAATATAAAGTTTAATTACAGATGTTTTTTTATTATATCATAGATAATAAGATAAGATAGATAGATAAGATCTGTGGAACCAACTAAAAAAAGACAGATTCTATAAAAATTAAATACAAAATATTGGCGGATATTAAACTTATTCTAAATATGAAAGCAAATATGCGATTTCCATTAGATCTTGCGGCACAGATTCGTGATAACATAAATATAGTTCCCGCGGTTCTGGTTCACTGAAAACACGTCTGAAAAGTTAAACGTTATGTTAGTATTAAAATATTTAAAAAGAAACAATTTTTATGGCTTATTTTAATGTAACTTCAGAATATGTAGGTATATAAAATATTGTTTTTTGTGATACCGAACAATGGATACAAACACAACAGAGAATATTTGTGAAAATAAAATATTAATTGAATACTGCTTTTCACGGCACGGTAAATCGTTCATATCTTGCTAAATAAAATACTATAGAAGTACAGATAAAGGTACATACATATATGAACCTAGGTTCACTGTATTTTCTTATAAAATGAATTTTGAAATTATCTCTTAGTGCACACTTTCTTAATATCTTACTTGTTAAATAACATGCTTTAACACGCAGTAGTTTAGGTTGTGTGTTGTCCGACTCACTCAACAGGTAACAAAGAGTTTTTTTATATATAATAGAGAACAGTGGCCCTTCAGGGGCCTTTGCTCAGTACTTGCTTCGCTCGGCAACACATGCTTTTGTTCTTATTTTGTTCTTCTCATGTTTTAAAAAAAAATTTAAAACACCTCACATACAATACACTTGATTTCACGAACTACTGTATTAATAATTATTGAAATTAGTAGTAAGGTATAATTGAAGATAATCTTATATTTACTCACCCCACAACCCAAAACAAAAATGGTTCGCAGTTCTTCTTACTTATACCGCATTGACTCAATACTTCTAAAGGAGCTTCAAACAACATGCCATATTCTTTGACTGCTACTAGAATTTTATTCAAAGGATTAAGTGGAGCTTCGTTTCTTTTGAATCTGTAAATATAAACTACAGTTAATGAAATCTATCAGTTTCTCGTTTCTACTGTAAAAATAAGAAAATGAACAAAGCCTAAGCCATACTTTATTATAAAGCTACATCAACATTTTGATACTTTTTACACTTATACTATTACTTGTAAAGCCTACATCTCGATGTAACTTATTGTACCAGCGGTCAGGCGCAACACAGATAGAATGTATCATGTGTTGTCAATGATTAAGGCCTGTATTTATAGACCACTCTCAACTCAAAAATCTATCTTGACAGCAATCTAGAGATGCCGTTTTAATCATCTATGAATCAAAAGGGCATCTCATGATCGCAGAGCCGCAGGTAAAAGTTAGTTCTGCTATTATTTATTCAATCATTCATATTTCATAAATTACAAATGTGAAAGTTTATAAGAATGGATGTTTGTCCCATTTTCACGCAAAACTGCTAAACGGGTTTAGATTAAACTTTACAGTAACATAGCTACAATTAATATAAAAAAATGTGTAATTTGCAATTAATATAGTAAAAAGATTAAGCGGGCGAAGCCGCGTGAGCGTCACTAGTATAAAATATAACTCACTTTATACTATGCTGTAACAAATCATGTATTTTCTTGCTAGCATTTCTAAAGGTTTTCAATATATGCATATATAAAGCATTATTCGCTTGTACTTCGATGTTCTTCACTGGTGCTATAAAAATGCCTTTTTCAGATTCCAAATGTAGGAAATGAAATAACACATTTTCTTCACCAGATGTTATTCTGTAAAATAGTATTAATTACTTTATAAAATAGTAAAAAGTTAAAGTATAAAATATTTCTTTATCATTAGGATTTTATTATTTATTTATGAAAAATATTTCTCTATCGTTAGATATATTTCTCTATCGTTAGATAGAGAAATATTTTTTTATTATACCAATATATATTTTTTAGTTTTAACGTAGCGGGATTTGAACCCGAGCTTTTTCTTTGAAATATTAAATATAATATATAATACTTTAAAATATTTACTATATTGATTAAGTGAAATTTAAGTAATAAATGTCTTTATACCTTTTTACTGTGACATGGTGAAGCTCGTCGAGTAATGATTTCCTTATGTCAGATACATCCATAGTACTTGATCTACTACTATCCTATACAACAAAAAAATAGTATTTTTTTTTTTGCTTCACTCTGTATTACCCATAGCAGGGTACCTAAAAAACTGTCATCGAACTATTGATGAGACTTTTGTTAGGTTCTAACTATGGGATGCGGTTGAATTCGGTTACTTTTTTGCTAATAATTATAATTATAGTAGTTGTACGTGTCATTGACCTACGAGATGAAATTTTGAACTCGATTTTCTCGAAATTATAATTTTGCAACATACTCGTATACCACTTTCAACCGCTCATGTCTTCAATTAGTTTCGATATTACCCCCGAATGATGTCGTCCGGTGGTCCTGTGGTCACTACGACATGTATATTAGAAAGATATTTCAATGGCTTAGTAACCTGTTTATCCCAATCGGAGTCAGATCCTGAAGAATCTTGTCGGTTTTTAAGTTCTCTGTCAGCTCTTCTACCGAGTATTCTATCGTCACTTATTTCACTAAAAAAACGGTTAAAGTTGTTAAGACACTCCGTTCCCATTACAAAAATATATTTCATTTTCTCGAGTGGGAGTCGCACCCACAACCAGTTGCGTTTACAGTGTCACGCTTGTGCACTTGAGCGACGAATCAAATTATTTTTTGTTAAAGATATTCCTGTAAATATTAGTTGAAAGAGACTTAAACGAGACGATTAAATAACAAAATTGTATTTATTATGAGCACTGATTTGGTTAAAACATTTATTATATTCATAACAAGTAACTAATTATATTTAGAATTTGACATTCAAGGGAATTTTCATTTCAATTTTCTTACTCTGTTTACAAAACATAACGCATCATTGAGATCCACCGCCCAACACGCAAAGGAAAAAAAATTAAACTGAGGAATGTGTGAGGACTGAGAAGTGTATTAAAAAAATTACCTATTACTTTTCAAACTACCCGAGTCTTCTGAATAACTTATATCAATACTTGAATGTCGATATTGTTTTTGCGGTCCATTATACCATTGTGCATATAAATTATGTTGACTTGTACTGTGATAATTATTTACTGCATTGTCAATAGACGCCATTTTGTCGTTTATTTGCTCTGTTGAATTGTGGCGCCTTTTTATATCCTGTTGTGATTTTGATGGTTTCATTGATGAGGTTTTTATTTCTTTGGTAGCTGTAATAAAGTGTAATAATATTTTTTATACAAGAGTGTTGATATTTGAAATATAATGACCAGCTTCTTTTTAACATTAAATACATTTAATTAAAGAAACACCTATAAAATTCACTCACAAGTATTATGTCTTATTTTCTTCCCATACTTGGTTAAATATTCCGGATTAGTTTCAACTTGAGGCTGTGTGTTAGATGAGAACCAAGATTGTAAATATTTGTGTAATCCAACATCAAATAACAGTTCTAGACAACTTTCACACTCTTCAACATAAAATGGTGACGGCGGAGTTATTCCTACAGCCTGTATGTATAAAGAAAAACTGTAGTTGAGCCCATTGTGTGGCATTTTTTAATTGTATACGCTAGTTGTGGGTTCGATAGCTCGGAGAATAGATTATTTTTAAACATTGAAAACGTATTTTTAAAATTAAAACGTATGTAAAAAAATTATCCGTACATGTTGGAATAGCAATAAAGAATATGCAATACATTTGAAATATGTACTTTAATATTCATAATATCGAAACTTACTATAGATTTCAAATTTAGTTAGTAAAATTTTTTTTTTCATTACCGCTAGCCTAACAAAAAGAAAAAACCTAGCGTTAAAACAAATCCGATCCGCACATATATCCTAATTTTCGAGACATTGCGTGTTGATCCGCGCGGCGGACGCAATGTACGCCGCGCTTTGTACCAATGTTATCACAGCGAGGAAATGAAAATAGTTTATTAGAAATCTAACCCACAATCGTCATGTTTACAACTTAACTTTTTAAATTGATTCAATTATAATACACATACATCTTCTGTACATCCTCCAGCTTCCATGAGGGTTGCCAGTATAAAATGTCCTTTCCCCACAACAAGAATAAACCAACGGCCGTCAGGAATTCTGAATAAGAAAAAAATAATGTAGTGTAAGTTAATATAAAAATATTTTCATGTTATTCATATATTTAATTTTAAATGTGCCATACAAAAATACAATAGTTTTAATTTCAATCATTGAACAACATAGCAATAGCAAACCTAAATAAACTAACTATAATGCCAAGATAGCAAAGTCCTCAGCGCGGTTGAGGACTTATGTATATATTTAAAAATTATACAATTTTAAATATAAATGATTATTTAATGAACAACCAGTTACTGGTGGTATCGGAAACAGACTAGTTTTTAATATTAGTTTAATACAAATTAACAAAAAAAGTAAAAAGAAGCTGGCAACGTTAGGTGCTATCTTAGGGGTTTAGGACGTTGACGACGACGTCTGCTTTCCGTTTGAACTCGGGACATTTACGTGGAGTGGCAGAACTCAACGCCGCGCTGTCTTGATACCAAAGCGGTGAAAATAAAATAATTCATTTCTACGAGTAGGAATCAAACCCACAAATATCGCATTCACAATCAAACTCAATTCCACCCACGATGGGTAGATCTTTCTTTTGATATCATCTGTCTTCATAATAAAAAATCTTTAAGCAATAACATTTTATACTTACATTGAAGTTATATCCAGGCAAGCATGTAATTTAAAAATATTTTAACATGATAACAGTTAAAGTTAACTCATTAATATTACACTTTGTTTTTTAATCTGCTTTTGGTAGTTTTCACTTTGCATCCTGCATATAGTAGATAGCGGGATCCAAAAAATGCAGAGGGAACCTACACTAGGTTGCCTCTGCATTTTTTGAAGAGACACTTATTTTCCCACTTTCTGCCGAATCTTCGAGACATTTCGTGATGAGTGGCGAAACTCAACACGCGCGCCTTGTCATGTTACTAGAGCAAGGAAATGAAAATAATATTAAATAATTAATTACCCTGAGTATAACCCACAACCGTCGCGTTTACAGTTACACGCTGCGCCACTGCGCCACGATGGCTTCATAAATTATACTTGCTTAAATCAATTTAAAAATAAATATACGTACCTGTATTCACTTCCGTCATTAGCATAGTTTCTGTGTTCATTAATAAAAACTTCTTTCCAAATAACTAATTTCTCGATTTCTCTTTCCACGCTCAACTTCAAAATTCCATTTAATTTCAAATAAGCATTAATTTCTTTTAAATCTTCATCTTGTAAATGTGAACTTAATAAATGTCCTGAATAGTATAAACAAGCTCCAATCACTGTGTACAGCCTTTGGAAGTTTTCAACATCATCTGTCTAATTTTTTAAAATAATACGTTATTGAGGCCATTTTGGCGCAGTGTGTAGTTGTGGGTTCGATTCCTACTCCAGCAAGGTAATTATCCACTCTGATATGGAAAAATTATTGTCAATAATTTTTTATTTAAGTATTTTAGAATTATACTTAAGCCACCCTTTTACATTTATATTTTTTTATGAGCGTACGCATTTACGCAACTACAAGGATTAAACAAAGAGAAGAACTTTGGAACATTGGGAAAAGGTAGTGGTACATGATGGTAATCATGTTAACAGTAAAAAAAATTCACTACATTAATTATTATAAAAATCGTACCCATTCTCTATAATCGGCAGCCTCCAACTCTGTGATAGCATCATCCACTTGGATTTTTACTTCTAAAGGCAAAGACACACTTTGTGCCGCTAACATATCTTCAAAATATACACTTTGTAGAATATTGTCATAGTTTTTACCATTTAATTTATTAGCAAATATCAAAATTACAAAAATACGACAAAATAAACCATCCAATTTATCAACATTGTTGGGCTTAGTGAAACATGTCTTTATAGATCCATATAAGAATTCTAGTAATTTAACTATTTCATGTATTACTCTTTTAGCTCCAAATACATCTATTTTACCATTTGGTAAAGAAATCAAAAGTAAATCATTGTTGTGAGATGCATATGTAATATTTATCAGTTTGTTTTTATGTAAAACTGTTGATACAATAGGTTCACTTGTACCTAAAGACTTGGGAGCTAAGTGATTGAGAGTTAGAAAGGCACCTCTAGTATTGTATAGAAAGTTCTGATTAAACGGCCTCGGAAAGCAATATAAAACTCCTTTGTCATCATTACTTTGATATTCTGTATCATTACTGCATATATAAAGTACAGAACACATTGCATCTTTTAATATTTGAGTTATAGAATTGTCTGGACTATTTTTCAGCAATAATAATTTTTCTATATCAAAACTGATTCCTTCATTTACAACTTGAAATGTTAGTTTAGGATTTTCAACATCTTCTATTACTCTTTGAAGTACTCCATTGATGTTATATGAAGTTACATCAATTCCATTTATTTTTAGTAAATAAAATCCTGCCTTTACTTTTGGTGTGAACAATGCCTTTGCTTCAGGCAAAAAGTCAGCCACAACTAAAGTTTTGCCATCTGAATGTGTATCTAAACTTATACCAAATAGTTTTTCTATTTGGCAATTCTTTTCACTGCTAAATATCATATTTTTGCTAACCTGTAAAGGTAATATGAATATAATAAGTGCATTTATGACATTTCCATTCTCCATGCTGTCTATCCTGTATATAACAGACATCAGATATTCTGAATTTTCACCCAATTTATGAGATGCCATGCTTTGTTACCAGCAATAAAATGAATTTAAAAATTATGTTTACAGTCAGATTTTTTTATTTTAAATAACTTTTTAATAATATATAAAGGTATTTAAAAATTATTACCTGAATGACAACAAATTTATTGTTATCTTCAATTTCATTTTTCTTTACATTATTAATATCTTTATTTTTGGCTTTGCGAGTCTTTAATACTTTAAATATTCTACCTAAAAAAAGAATTATATTAAAGTTCTAATGACATTAAAAGGCACTATCACAAAAATTTTTTTGAGCCATTAAATATAAAAAAAATCAAGATGAAATAGTAAAACTGTGTTGCTATTTAGTTGCAAAATATGAAAGGTGACAAGTATATTATGCACTAGCTCGAGGTTCCTATCTACTGTCTTGATTCTCAGTATATATTGGCCCATGAAAATCTCTAATACATTTATGGAATCCCTTCAACTAAACAATGGGTTGTCAAGCAGATGAAGCTCCAGATATAACTGAATTGGCTGTGAAGAGATCCACATATTGAGGCAAGCTCTAGACCGAATCCCCAAAGAAAGAGGTCCTCCCTCAGAAAACCTGGTGGTGAACCACCATTGCAGGAGTAAAGGTGACAGTAAAGACCTAGAAGCACTGTGGATCCCACGGGGTGTTGGGATGTGGTGTGTAGGACTTAATACATACATAGGATTTAATACGAATGGACATGGGACTTTAAGTACAATTAACTGAAATATGCTTGTTGATGGTTAAACACTAACTAAATTGTTAAAAAGACATAATATACCTTTTGTAGAACGACGTGTGGACGTTCTTTTAAAATCACTTCTTAGCTTAAATGTTTCACAATTTTCTAGTAACGGTGTCTTAGAATCATCGATATTTTCATTATTAGCTTTTAACTTCATAAAAACGAGCTCACCATCTTCACCCACATCCGAATCCCATTCAGGGACTGAACTGTAAAAGGAATAGAATTATTATTTTCTATAAAGTGGAACCATTTCTATCATCATAATTAAATAACAAAACCTGTCTGATTCCGAATATTTCGAATCATCTGACGAATTGGTCCAATCATTATCAGAGTCAATAGGACTGTCGTAATTTGATTTATTTCTGTATGTATTCATAATAAAGAGGTCTTCAATTTAAAATTAATTTATAAATATATTTTCATCGATTATTATGAAATTTTAGACTGTAGTTAGTGGTAGTTAGACAATTTGTTGTTTATTTATAAAAGCATTACCCAAATGTCAGATGTCAATAATTGAAGACAACAGATTATATTTATATGTATTGAAGAGAAACCAGAGTAAGATTTTTTGTTATAATTGTTTCCAGTTATAATTCTAATGCATTTAATTAAATTTTTGGTAGTTCTGTTTATTTCTACCACTAAAAGTGAAATATTTCCACTATGTACCTAAGTACTTGGGCGGAGGGAGAAATATTGATCTTACCTGATAGCAAACATTCCAACATTGTAATTTATGCTTTAAAAATATATATTTATTACCAATACCTAGTAGTAAAGAGTATATAATATGATTTTCAAAGAATTTGGAGTGAAAGATGTCAGTCAGAACTCAAATAGACAGACATATTCGTAACGTATTTATCACGAAAATTAAAAATGTATAAAATATTATTAAATGTTCTTATTATCAAATAAAAAGAATTGGGTACTTTGATTTTTTTATATGACAAAATATATAACAGAAATTCCAACATGATAAGACAATAGTATTAACATTAATTATTTATTAACAAATATTAAGTTGATTCCAAAGAAAATGGAAAATGCTTTATTTGTAAAATATAATCCATCTAATAACAATTCATTGACTGATATTAATAATAAAAACGCTGATGGATGGGTAAAGAAAAGATTAAAAGAGCTTATAAGTCTCAACTCAATTCATGTTTGCGGAAATGAACCTGTATATGATAAAAACGACCCAGAATTCAATGCTAAAGGAATTTTATCAAAAGAAGTAATTAATAAAGACTGTAATAATAATAAAGAACCATATTATAATGTGAATTTGGTATTTATAATTTTATTTTTTTTTGTACATTTTTAGGGTAACCATGATATATTCTTATATTACTCATAGTCTTACACGTAGGTAAATTATAACTTTTACAAAAAACAATATAAATTTTTAAAATTAAAATTTAATTTAATCAGCTTCACGCTGTATCCCGCACACAGGAAGGTAGGTAGAAGGCACCTACTTTTAAGACACTCCGTTCCTCTGCCGAATTCTGGAGACATTGCGTGTTGAGTGGCACAGAACACAACGTCGCGCTTTGCCTCGACACCAGAGCGAAGAAATGGAAATATATATAAATATTTCACTTCCTCGAATGGAGATCGTACCCACAACCGTCGCTTTCCAGTCACACCCTCGTGCCGCTGCGCCATGACGGCCTTGACGCCGGAAATTTTTAGGTCTATTTATATTATTCTTTTCCAATTTTCAGAATACATTCCTGAGATTAAAGGACAGTACTAAGCAACTTTTAGGTGTACTACATGAAATTCAGTCAAAAATACACACAAAAAATAATATTTCTGATGAAACCACAAAATTTGAAAACATTAATGAATTTGATTGTCAGCATAATGTAAATGCTTATCAATTATGTTTTCTATATAAATATAAGTACATGATTTTGTGTATGTCATTCAGATATGATTGTTTTCTAGGAATTAAAGCCCATTACTTCAGCTGTCGGCGATTTGAAAATATTAGAAAGTCATACTCGAAAATTAGATTCAATTATTATAAGGGTAAAGCAGTTCATATAATAATCTGCTCTAAAAATAATAAACAAAATATTATATATCTCATAAATCATTTCTTAAAAGGATTTTCTTATACTTTTCCAGGACGATCATGATGATTGCTCGGTATATAAAAGACTAACAAGAAAATGCCAGTGTTTAAATCATCCAGATTATAACGATTTTGTCATATATTTTAATGAAGATGACAAGTACACCACCAATAACCTTGGTGAAATAATAAAAAATGTACGCATTTTGCGAAGATTTCTATACATAGGAGGTTGTTATACAAAAAATGCTCTTATGTTTCTGTATGAAGTGAGTTATATATGAACATTATGAACAAAATATTTTTACTATAACTGGTTAACATGATGTGGCAGTGTGGACGAATTTAGACTACTTCGGTGAATTTTACATCAATGAAGCATTTTTATTTTAATATATGCTTCGATTTATTAATACTTGGCTGACCCTACCTAAAATTCACTCTAGTTCACCAGAATGAAAAACAAAAGGCTTTTGCTTTTTTTGATTGTTAAAATTTTCTAGTCAAAGTAAAATAAAGTGGCTTCACGAGTAAAAAAAATATTTTTACTTCTACCGTATTAACTACTACAGTCTACAGTAGCTACTGTGTTAACTGTATTAAATATGGGCTACATTAAAAAATGAGAAAATACTTTTGTGCCAGAGTAAAAAAGTGTTATCTTCAAATTTAAACTTTATAGGGATTAATGCAGTCACGAAGAAATGAAAAGCTAGAAATTGTACAAGGATGCGCTCACGCCGATATTTGTAATGTGTTTGATGAGCACTCCATAGTAACCACTTGTATATCTTGGCCTTGTAAATATAAATACTATGGAAATTATGTGACGCAGGTAAGATTTTTTTTATAGCGGTATAGTAATTTATTATTCTTTAACACTTACCTACATAGAGGTTCAAAAATAATAAATAAATTTATTAAAAATCTGCAATATTACAATAATTATTGCGGAATTTGGGACAATTACTTACCTAATTATTTTAAGACCAATATAAAATTTTCAATTTCAATATAGAATTTTCTTATAACTTACATTTCCAGAATCTGGCTGCAGGTTTTTTATACAAACTCGCTGGAATAGAACAGGGAAGAAGTTATTTAACGTATAATTCTAAAATAACAAACGACATACGAAAAGTTTTAAGAAAAAAAATGTCATGCCTTGAAATTGATATCGTCGATTCTTTGAACGCAACATTAAATTTGCTTATACCGAACTTTGCAAAAACTTATCCAATAGCATGCTTCTCAAAGTCTGTATATGAAGGTAATAAGAAGAATTTAATTTCGAGAGCTCAAAATACATTTACTAAATGCAAAAATTGTTATTATTATCCAAAGGAAATAATTAAAATTAAAAGGCCAAAGATTGTTCCGGAGTACACTGACTAAACAAATCTACATGGCTTATTTTGTAAAATAAAATATAAATAATGTATATTATAAACGTATGTAAAGATTAATATTTCAGAATAATTAGTATATAATACAATCTTAAAACGATGTACAAATAAAGAAAATGTTGCAGGAATAGGAACGACATTGGTTAAAGATTTATATCACGGTCGTCATTATATGAATTTTGATGAGATTTACATGTACCTTGATTTATTAAAGAACTGTAGCAGTATGGAAAGAAAAAATGATATAACTGAGCACTTACCTACAATTTTGATACTTTTCAAACAATTGCTAATAGAATATAATAACAGCAAGCTTAATATTATGATTACTGACATACTTAACAATATAGTATCGAAACATTTGGAGGATGATCGGTTGGCAACAGAAGCAAACAGAGAAAGAGATACAGCTACTGAAGTAATTTTTTAAAATTTCTTTTTAAGATTTATTAAGTCAAAAAATGGCAGGTATAACACGGTTAAAGCTATCTTCTATACTTTGATAGTTTAGGACGATTGAGTAATTTTTGCATAGCACGTACATTCCGTCTACATGTAGACGGAATAACAAATATTCAGAAGTTTCTACGTTTATTATTAAAACATTTTAATGTGTAGACTGTGACTAATTAAAATTACTATAATAAATCATATTTATGAACAATTTTAAGGCAATCGAAATGAAAAGTGAAATGTGCCAAAAACCATCTAATAAGAATAATGTTAAAAAAATAAAGCCTAACAAAATTTCTTTAAATGTATCACAGAATAAACAACGACAACCATCTAAGCAAAAAGGTAAAAATTGTATTTTTTTTAAACTTGAACTTTACGCTATTTTCTATATGTAGCAGGGGAGGTATGTGGAACCTAGTGCTAAGCTAAACACTACATTTGCGACTTCTCGTCCAAATATTTAGACAATGCATGCTATGTAGCAGAACACAACGCCCGGCTGTCTTCATACCGGAGCGAAAAAAATAAAATAATTTATTCCCCCAGTGGGAATCGAATTCATAAAAATCGCATTTATAGAGACACGGTGTGCCGCTGCTCTGCGACATAAAATGTATGTAATAAAATGAAATTGTAATTTTTGTCTGTTTGCCTGTGCGCTTATTCACGTTAATTTCAGAATCTGCTTATCCGAGAAGATTTAAGTACAGTTTCACTATTGTATTTTGGCTAAAATATTTAGTTCGTTCGTAGTTAGACGAAATTGATTATTAGAACACGATAATAACTCGGATTCGTGGGCGAAGGCGCGAACGGATCGGTAGTATATAATAACAATAATTATATAAAAATTTTCAGGTTTAACCATGTCATTTAGGGAGAGATCTAGCAGATATATATCAGGTTATTTTCGTATTATTTAATAAATTTATTTCTTAACTTTTTTTAAGTATTATTTACACAGTAAGGATAGAAAATTATATAGAAAATAGAAATGTATAACATTTGAGTGTAACTGGACAAAAAATAAGAGTACGAGATCAATGCTTTATTTCTATTATTTTTTATGCTGTGTCATGTACAAGCTGCAAACATAAAAAGTAAAAAGTATTTTCATTTTTCAGACTTAAGAAAATCTATTATAATAGTGCCAATGGACAAAAAATAAAATGTTCAAATAAATAATGTATTTATTTTAATATAAATTATACAATAATACAACATTAACACCTTAAAGTATTTAAAAGAAATAATTTTATGTAAAATTTTATAAAATACAAAAGTATTAAAACCAACATTACATGTTCTGTTACCGAACTAAACACCACTCTTTGTCTACCAGATAGGAGAAATAAAAATAAATTTAATATAATCATTCCCTGAAAGGAGGTAAACTCTAATATTGCATTTACAGTCACACAATGTCACTGCACTATGATGAGCTCAAATGGTTATTTTCAAAATTCATCTAAACAGTAGAATGAATGTTTTGAAAATAAATTTATGGGGATGATCATTGTCTTCTAATAATTTTAAATCAATAGCCCACAGCCCAAGTAATAAATTAAATGACATTGGAAAGTCTACACTTTTTGAATATGAAAATATTGGATAATCAATCAAACTCTCTAGAATTGGAGACTTCTTGAGGTCTATCATAATAAGTTATTCTTCTTTTATTTAAAGGATTGGGGTTGTTAGGCTTAAATAACATTGCAATTAAAATATAAAACCCACCAACTATTTTACTTAGGAAATCTAGAACACCCAAGAACATTGGTGTTGAATTCTTTATTAATATTGATGTTTCTCTTACTAGAGCCAAAATAAAGTTTCCCAAAAAATTTATAAATGCAGTACTTCCAGTAAATATAGCAATGACAAATGCAAACAGGAATGTTAGCAATTCTTTTATATTACTTATTGATAATAAGCTTTTAATGTTTATTGTTATGTCACTATATGCATCATTCAATGTAGATTCAACTTTAGCTTGCTGGATGTTGCTTTTGCCTTTAAAATGATTAACAGATCCACTTAATATAGGCTCTACCTCTAGGAAAGCATCTGTTATATGTCTTATACATTTTAATAGCACAATTATTTCAAAGTCTCTAAATTTTACACTTTTAACTTGGAACCAGAACGCACCGAAAGGCTGATTATCTATCTCCGTCCAGAGACAGATCCCAGGTGGGTATCCAATGACCTCAGAGTCTGAAATACCAATCCACTGGACATTTGTAAATACAGTCCTAAGTTTACTTTCGGCGTCCCAAAAATCTTTCTTCAGTTCAATTTCAGCTGGACTTAATAAAACGATATCGCGATAACCAATACGTTGATCTACAAGCCTCCTTTCCAGATAGCGGCCCAAAAATATTCGTGATTTCAATAAATCTTTGATGTAATTTTTCACTTTAATAGTTACCATATCTTCACAACTGTCCATATGAGATGAATATGTCGAATTAAGGGTAGTATTTTGTTTCGTGATAGTATCCATCTTTTTAATTTAAATTTAATGCAGAATAGGGGAAAACAAAAAGAATACAAACATCACATCGTGACGTAAAGTTAATGCTGTCTATTGTCCAGTGTCAAATAAATGTCAAACTCAAAGTTAATCCATATTGTATAATGCATCTACTCAAGACCTCAATCAATTGATACGCCTAAAAGCCATAAAGAAAGAAAACCAAGAAAACAATAAAAAGGAATCAAAATGTCACAAAAAATATTTGACTTTTTTATTAACATAAATAGATATAAATAAAACTTCATAATAGATTTAAAAAATTTGTACATTTTATTAAATTTTTAATGTTACAAATTTAAATACATTATTGAAATATACATAGGCAATAAACGTATTTTAAACACATAGTGTTTCGTATAAAATATATACGTGTAATACATATCTATCTATTTAAACAATAATTACATTTTGTATACTTCTTAATTCTGTAGTGAAAAAAACTGTATTTCTCGTACATATAAAGAATCATCATATAATATATTAAATGGACATTTGCATAGCAAGTTTTTTAAAGGCAATTATAAAAATCGAGATATTTAGATTTTATTTTAAATGTGTCTAATTACTAGATGCTAAGTTTTAGGGAAGTAATTTTAAAATCAAAATTAGTTATATTATTACAGCTAAGACTGCCAAACTTGAGCATAACGTATTATTTAAGATAATATTATTTAAAGCTATAATTAATAATCAAATTATGGTGTTTACCAAAATGAGTAAAAAAAACTTTGAAACATTTATAGAAGTGGTCCTCTACTAAGAAATCTACTTATAAATATAAGCATAATGTTTATTTATTTGCCATTTGACTAACAAAAGTAAAAAGTAATTGGCAAATGTGTTCTGTTTACTTAAAACTATAATTTTGTATGTAACAAATAAGAAGTGCAAAAATTTCTCATAACTAACAATTGCTAACTTGTAATAAAAATATGATCTAAAACCGATATATTCTTACATGTGTCAAAAGCTTAAACTCTACATTATTTAATCTAAAGATTTCAAGATAACATTTTAGTTATAAAGACGGACTTAAATTTTATTTTAATAAATTATTTATTTTATAATATTTACCCCAAAAAAAAATAAGCATGAAGTTAATAGAAATATTTTCTAGCTAAATGTATGTACAAAAAGTACTTTGCCTATAGTATTCCTTAATCACGTATAATTTTACGATCTCAACACTGTATTATAACTCACAACCGCCGTACATTTTCATATTTAATTCTTTTCGTTGTCTCTATCTTATATTTTTTAAAATATATCCATAAAAGTTTTGAAGTTTTTAAATATTTACATTTTTAACAAAGATCTATTTTATCAATACCTACTAATTTTATTCAAAAGCACAAAAAATAAACAGGAAAAATATGTATTTCCCCTCAAATAGCTGCAGTTAGCAGATATTTTAAAGATTAAAGTTTTATTAGTTGGATTACTAAGATAGAGTATTATTTTTCTTATAAATAAAATCAGTTGCAATCCTTACAAATATAAGTGAAGCCTTTATTTATTAGCCTCTATTAAAAAAAAATGAAAAGAATATCCATATCACTCACTGTTATAAAGTCTCAAGCACCCTGTTTTCATTTAGGCCATACTAACAGAATAGTAAAATAAAATTATATTCTTCATTACACAATGTCAATATAATAACTTTATAAGTAAAATTTATTTATTAACTATTTTTATTATTATAACACAGCCCTAATGAAGGACATTCGGTCACTTTTAGCTTTACACATCTTGTTTCGCTATGACAACAGAAGTAGTATTTTTTAAGCTTCACACTGTATCCCAAATTTAGCAGTGTAAGCAGACGTAACTTAGTGTTAAGATACTCTGTACTCCACGCACCGCCCAAGTGTCTCTCGAGTGGAATTTGAACCCACAACCGTCGCGTTTACAATTGCACGCTAAGTAGTGTTTATTAATAAATAAATTTATTCAGGTTGACACCGTGCTATAAAGACCTGTTATATAAATAATATTGTTTTCCCATCATAGATTTCTGGTAGTAATGTGTGCGAATCATTTATAATTACGTCTATAAAATATTTTTTATTGGGCTATTATAAGTATCATTAATTATAAAAGACGTCTTTATCTCTTACAAGAAAAAACATCAACACTATCGTCGTCATCTCGTCAGAGTATAAATAAGCCTTCATAAACCATGACTAGTCATAGGAAAAACTTCAAACGTCAAAATGTCAGCGATAAGTTCGATTTTCAAAACTCAGTTCTTTTTTTATTTCACTATCAAAAATCCGTGAACGCTAGCCAGGAACTTGTCGAAATTGTCTTGAAATTTAAGTTTATGCGTTCTCAATCCATCAAACAGCACTCCATTGGTTAGAATTCCGAACGCTTCCTCCAAGCGCGGCATGTTCGCGGGGTCGTTGACCGCGAACGCCTCTATGAGCTGCCTCGCCAGTCCCGCTAACAGTGCGGGCTTGACGCAAGTTAACGCGTATATTGCGGCGCCGGCTGCTGGTATGGAATCAGGTGGTATTTCCATTTTAATTATCAACATTAGTAGTAGCTCCGCAAGTGATAATAATGATGTGGTATATTCGTTGTCGTCGCCGCGCTGTCGCAACGTGTCCGATATACCTACTATTGTTTCGCAGCACAATGTTGATACATCGCAAGATACTGCGGTTAAACCTACACGCAAGGCGTTTATCACCATGTTGAAGTCTTCTATTGGTAGGTATGTCAACTGAAAAAAAAAAACAAATTATTATCATCAAAAAATAAAAGAATTTGTTGGTTGAACGCGCAAATCTCAACTATTGGTTCAAAGTTAACAAAAATAAAATAAAGTTGTCCAGTTATTAAAAGTTTTCTCTTCTAGAGTAGTAATCGTCGAATAAATATAAAGCTACCACTGCACTGGCTAAGAAGGCAGGTCTAAATTCTAAATATTCTTTATTTAAATAGAATTTTGCAAGCATGTCTTGAATAACTAAACAAACATGGAACTACCACAAACTCGAAAGACTGTTCTAAATTTTAATTTTAAGTGTTCTTTATTCAAATATACTTATCATGTGTGCACGTTTTGAATTGTCAAATGAATACGTAGGTTGCTACCTACTGTACATCAAACACATCACAATTATATTATTACACACACTGGTATCTAGTCTGCATGCTAGTCTGTATAACCAAACAGTATAATATAATTTACTTTACAAAAAAAAAACATAATGTAGGAAGCCTAAGCTAAAACAAAGTTTGGTAGTCCCTGAATACAGTGGGTGGAGTGTTGTACCTGGCTGGCCTGGTCCATGTCGCGCAGCATGCGGTAGGCGCGCGCGGCCAGCGTGGGCAGCGCCAGCAACGGCGGCGTCACGAGCGGCAGCAGCAAACGCAGACCGCGCGCGCACGTATAGCGCCACGCATCCGCTGCGCCTCCACCCCCACCCCCGCCGCCGCAGCGGGATATGCTGCTTATCAGCTCCATTAGCGCGCATATGTCCTGTGAGTTACGAAAGAAGACTGTCATATACATGAACGAATCGTGGGCGCATTGAAGTTACATGGAGGTGGTTGGGCTGATTGTATATTACGATTTTTTATTATTTTCTTCCGGAATTTATGATGCCGAAAAAATCAAACAGCCTAACTCCAGAGCGACCACGACTTTTTCACTCTAGATAGATAAGCTACGTCGAATCGACATAATCCAATTTGAAATATCAATATCGATTTTTCGATATTCGATCGATGTCACCAAAAAGGCCTTTTCCCTGCCAAGTCAGTTGACCATCGGAGCTTACAAAATACACCCATATCACTTCGGTAAGAGCACAACTTTCGTCAGTATTTCCAGTAAAAATATTTCGTGTGTCGAAGTGACGAATAGCTAACTATACGTCACTTCGACACACGACACAGATAACTAATTATCTTTAGTGTACGTTTTTTAAATTTTTGGGAAAATGTATTATTGGCATTTTTGTGAGAGTAAATGCACATAAACACAAAATCAAACAGGTGCGCAAAAACTAGAGATGAAGGTATGCAGGGGCCGGACAGCGACATTGAAAGCAATTTACTAAAAAATTGAAGTAGGCACGTAAGTGCTTCACCGGTGATCTTCTCTTGAAGAAACGAAAGATTTAGTAAATTTAAATTTTCATTTCTTTGCTCTGGTGTTGATGGCAAAGTGCAGCATTGAGTTCAGTTATTCAACACGCAATGCTTCCAGAATTCGGCGGAAAGTGGAGAACGTAGTGTCTTAACACTTATTACATATTTAGTTGTCTACTTACTTCATAAGCCTCCTCTTCAGCATCTTGTGGTATACTCGAAATTTTTCCAGAATTCCATCTCATATAAACCTCAAATGTAGTGTTACAGATGTCTAAAAATCTGTAAATTAAAATAACAAATATTACTTAGCTTAAAAAATATATATAATTATTTTCATTAAATTTATAAATATGTCTATTGTATTATATTCAATATAAGAATGTATGTTTTGTTAGCGATTTTTATAATAATAAATGCATGCATTGCAAATAATAAATAGTCAGCTTCACACTGTATCCCGTACAGGGTAGGCAACCCTTTGCCTACCTGGGCTAGGTTCCCTAACCTAGTTATAAGACACTCCGTTCCCAATTTTCCGCCAAATTCTGGAGGCATTGCGTGTTAATTGGCGGAATACAACGCCGCCATTTCACCGGAGCGAAGAAGTGGAACTATACATTTTCTTGAATAGGGATCTAATAAATGATAGTAATAAATAAACCTTAAACAACAGACTAAAAACATAAACCAATCAACCAAACACTGACTTGGTAACATTGTCCGGGCGCACCGAGTGTAGCATGCGCTTTGCGCTGCGCGCGAGGAGCATGAGCGCGGGCAGCACCACGCCGGGGTAGTTATGATAGCGAAACACCAGTGCCGGCACCTTTTCCAGGGCGCCGAGCAGCATTGCGAATTGTTCGTCGAGGGTTCCCACCTGTTAAGATATTTATTTGTTTAGCTTCACCCTGTGCCCCATATAACAGACTAGGCAAATGGAATCTAGTGTAGGCTGCCAAAGTGCTGCAGAATTTTTAAGACATTGCGCAGTTAGACTCACCAACTGCGCCACGACGATACTTGTAAAGGGCATTCATACGCAACATAAAAATATTCATATCTAAAATCTTTCAAATAAAAATTACAAATCAAACCAGTAAATCCATTCATCACGTTTAACGAAACAAACTCATCTTTATTTTTGTTTTAGATTTGTATAAATATATTATTTAATATTATATTAGGGTGCATTTCCTGCATTTGCTATAGAATATACATTCATAATGAGAATGTCTACTAACCTCAAGAACACCATCAGTCACACCAATGAAACAGTCGAGCGTGTCAGCGAGCATGTTTCGAATGGGTTCTGTATCCGCTTCAGTGTTAATAATATTCATTAACTTCTCTTGTAACGCCACTGTACTACTGAGAAGACGGTTTCTTTCTTCACCTACAAGAAAATTACAACGTCCATATAAATTAACTGAATAATATAAATAACAATAATAAATATTTTAATTCTTTTTTTAAATGAAAGTTTTCATATAAATATTCATGTATAGTACAGGGTGAGTCATATT
>FASU01001883.1:2806-16595 GCA_001486225.1 Heliconius pardalinus sergestus | reverse complement strand
CGTTGAGTTCTGCCACTCAACACGCAATGCCTCCAGAATTCGGTAGGAACTGGGGAACGGAGTGTCTTAACACTAGTTTCCCCCTGCCTACCCTGCTGTGTGCGGGATATAGCGTAAAGCTAAGCCTATTCGCTAGTTCAATATAAAATTGTAGTTTCTTCGACACGAATTAGTTAAACTACGCCATCTATTAGAAACGTCTATTAATTGCTTCATCGCTTCATACGCCATCTCTCGAAGGACTACCAAATTAGTTTAGGTTTAAATCAATCAAACAAATATTATTCTACAACCACTCCACTACGAAACTCATAAGATTACGCAAAAGAGTATTATTAAACCAGTATTATTAAAAATTGTTAGGTCACGAGAGATCGCTACTGTATAATAAAAAGCGGAGCTTAACGCCGCGTTTTCGTTGTGCTCCATTCATATTTAGAGTGGCGTTCGATATCCACGACCATCACTTTCACATTCGGACACTGTTCCACTGGCAAACTGGAAACTTAGTTTTAAGACACTCTGTTCCCATTAAGGCATTAGTCGCGGAATTCAGCGCCATGCTATGCTGGGCTACCAGAGCGAAGAAATGAAAATAAAATTCATTCCCTCGAGTGGAAATCGAACCCAAAACCATAGCGTGTGGGTTTGATTGCTACTCGAGTTGCAACAGCATACAACTGTTCCTGCACACTTGTGGCCTCGACTGGCCTCAGTCTAATACCTATAATGGCCTCAGTAATATTAATAAATATAAATAAATACTCACCGTAACTATAGGATTTCTGGCGTACCACTTGTACGCTGTGATGACGAAAAATGTCGCACAGACCACGCTGACTATCACCGCTACACCCCACACGCTTCTAATAAAGATAATACCTTTTATGTTTATAAATACTACAATTTATATACATAAAAATATGTTGTGGGGCAGGGGCACAAGCATGCGGCTGTAAACGCAGCGATTGTGGGGTCGATTCTCACTCAGGAAAATTAAATATTTAATATTTTCATTTTCTCGCTCTGATAACGTCGTTAAGCTTAAAATTCGGTGGAAAGTTGGAAAAGGAAATATCTTAATGCGAACGGAATGTCTTAACCCTAGGTTCCCAGGTTCCCTCTGCCTATCCTACTATGTATATCATACAGCGTGAATAATAACTAATAAAACATCATAATTTTAAGGTCTGAAATATATTATCAAACAAAAAGAGATTGTGTAAGCATTTTGTTCTATTCGAACATAATTCAGTTAGTTAAGAAGTAGAAGAAGTTTGGAGAAGATAGGGGAGGTTTATTCCCCGCTGAAAACTAAATTCACTTAATTTTATATTGTAAGTAAATAATAGTAGTGTAGATTTAATATATTTTATGTAACACAGCGCGTTAATTAAAAATTACAAATAAAAAAACTAAACCTTTCATTTTAATGTCCATTAATCAATATATCTACTTATACAAAACTCTTCCGTTACCAACCGAAACTATCTTGTGGTCTTTGGGTTCTGTAGACGAACACTATGAGCACCTAGCAGAGCAAGCAGAGGGAAGATAGTATTAACACTCTGTTCCCATTAAGACTTTTCCATTGTAATAATTCTGGACGCATTGCGTGAGGAGTGGAGGAACTTAACGTGAAGAGCGTGGAATTGAAAATGTTAAATATTTGATTACCCCGAGTGGAAATCGAACCCACAACAAGTCGCGTTTACAGGCGCACGCTTGTGCCACCACTGGTCCCAACAATATCTTCGAGATGATTTTCAGAAATTAGAACTAGAACGGGAAAAGGGGTTTTACGTTTTATATTAAATACAAACCTTTCAGTCACACTAAGATTCTCCATAGCAATATACTTAAAGCCGTGCAAATCAGTTCTCTTACAGAACTGAAAGAACTTCGTCGTACAATATTTCCAACGGGACAATCTCGCTGGTCTCTCTAATCTCTCTCTCTTATTATTCCTCACTTTAGTCATCTTAGGCTCTCTGTAATGAACCATTGTGGTTTTCAGAATTATAAAAAGTAACCTTAACTTATAACCAATGGGAATTCTGTTCAGAATGAAAAATTATGAATGTCTATTCAGAATGAAAAATAGGTATAATATGTCATACGGACATACGAGTGTGTCGGTAATTATATTGCTTTGATCTACTAGATAAGGAGTCGAGTGTGGAATGGGGGTCATGAAAACATTACCTGAATTATTGAAACAGATTTATATAAAAAAAATATTTTAGCTGTGTCTGTTTTTATAATATTAATTTTCATAAAAAGATTCGAATCCCATTCGGCGAATTTTTAAATATCTTTATATCTAAGCTAAACTCTGACAAAACACAATGCCATGGTTGTGGGGATTACGTAAAGAAAATAGTTTTTATTAATTTAATTAAATATCACAAAATATATAATATATACGTAGTACCTATCGATTTTAAGAAGACAATTTCCTGAGATATGATTACCATTATTATTGTATATTTTACGAATGTTTTTACAAATTAAAATAATTCAAATGATTTTTATTTTATTAATAAATAGTACCATACTATTTTGAAAAAGAAAATCTTGCTAACATCACCACGTACTCAATAAATTTCGTATCGCTAACAATATTTACAGTTGCTATCAATCTTTTATTCATGAAAACGTATAATTAAAATAAAAAATGGTGAGTTGAATATATTAATAATTCATAAAAAACACGTTATTCTATGAAATATCATAGAATCGACGATCGTTCAAATTTTACGGTGAATGTCGATAATAATATGTTTAATAAATAGGCTACGATTAATTTTAACCGTCCGACAATCATCTGTATGGTACCTATAGTGTTAAGTAGAGCTTACAGTTAAACAACTAATAGTGGGTTCGATTCCAACTCGAAAAAAATGTAATATTTAAATTATTTTCATTGATAATGGGGAGTGAAGTGTATTAACAGTAGGCTTCCTCAGCCTACCCTACTTCTTACGAAATACAGCGTGACACTAAAAAAAAATTCCACTCACGTAAATTAAGCTGTGCGTCGAGTTTTCTTACTAAGCAAGTAATGTCTCAAATCAATTGAGAGAAAAATGGGAAGCAGAGTGAGTTAACACTATCTACATTCTGTCTTTCCTGCTGTGCTTGTAAAAACCTGACGCTGAAATTTCTTAGATCTACAACGCCGTTGTAGCCGCTACAATTCCATTTGCGATATATCCCTACGAATTTCAAACATATGAAAGTATGGTAAGACAGAACGCGGCGTTCAGTTCCGCTGCAATGTCTTAAGGTGGCGACTGAGGAAGAATTAAGTAAGACTCCGATAGCTTCTTTTAAATACAATAAAATAACATATACATACCTACATATGTAATAAATAAAAGCTTGCACTACAAAGTTTTTTTGAAAAGCACAACTACGTTCAATCTACTACTGGTTCATTATGAATATAGACCATATGAATCAAAGAGAGAAGGCCGTATAACCGGTTAGATCCCATGTAGTAAGGCCAAAGAATAATCTAGTGGTAATATCGTCAACTACACTGAAATGGACTGAAATTGTAACTATACTATAATACGAATATTAGATACTATACTGAGTGAAGTATTTTTATATTATCAAATTAAATGTAATTTAATTTAAGCCTTACATATTATCCTGTATTCATTATTTTCCAGAAAAGAATTAATAAAACATTCGATATTAATAAAACTTGAATATTGCCATAAAAAATATTTATAAAAGAATTCTACATTACTGAATAGTTTTTTTTTAAATTTATTTCACGTTCACGCTTCACGTTGTATCTCGTACGTAGCAGGATAGGCAGAGGGCCTGGGAACCTAATGTTACGCTCCGTTTCTATTAAGACACTTCCGTCTCCCACTTTCTGCCGATTTCTCAAGGCATTGTGTGTGGAGTGTAGGAACTCAACGCCGCGCTTGGCCTAAAAATAAAAATATTTAATAATTCATTCCCCCGAGTGGCAATCGACCCCACGACCATCGTGTTTACATTGCATGTTTGTGCCCCTGCACTACGACGACCTCATGAGTTCATGACGTCATTTTTATTAGCATTCTACATCGTAACGTAGAGTTCTTTCTATATTTCTTTTTAGACCTATTTAGAAAAAAAAAAAAGACGAATGTCTCTTTAATGACTTTGTCTGTACTTATATCCACTTTAAGTGAGTATTCTTCTAAAATTTATTGTGCAAAATTATTGTATTTAATATATTTATTTGAAATTCACTAATGCTTTGCAATTTCCTTGCTCTAATTTTAATTAACAACGTTTACTGCTAAAATTTGAAGGTATCTGTTTTTTAATAATATTTTTTTTAATAATAAAATGTTAAACAGATGTTCTTTTACTATTTTTGTATGAATAATATATATTTTAAGTGAACTGTTCCTATAAATAATCTAATAGTACTTTTCATTATATAATTAACAAAAAAAAATGATTTGTATAACTCAAAGCAGCACGACCATTTCGTCTCCTTTGGTCACAGTCACCCAGAATGAATTCTATTTCAAATTTTAGGTCCACTAAAAAACATGTACCTATAATATATTAACAAAAACTAATCACAACAAATTTAATTAAAGGTTATTGGCAGTAATTTGGCGAGCCAACCATGATGTAATTTATTCTAATACCCAATATCAGTCCTAAAAAAATCTAAACTTTCATTAAATAACAGACACCTGCACATTTCTGAAGCGGAATATCGTACTACAACTTAAAATTTTGTTAAATAAAAAATAGAAAAAATAATATAAAAAGACACATTATCTTGTGGCATATTTTTATTAAATTTAAATAAAAAAAAACATAACAATAAATGCAATGTATACTTTTTACAAATTGTTATATTATTGAAAAGCATAATAAATGGAGAAAAATCATATTTGTATAACGGTACCTGTGTAGCGTAGTTGAGAGACACATCAGTGTCTCATAATTTTATCAGACATCTCGTTGCGCTTCGACAATGCGTGGCGTTAAGTTTTATGTATATTATATTTTATTTGGTATTTGGTTGCATTTAGAACACATTGTTTTATAAAATATTTGTACAAAAGGATGTTTTACAATTTCAATACTAATATAACACTATAATTACATATGGTTGTTTTTTCACCATTATTTTATGTACAGTTTTAATCGGTTATAGAAAAAAAAATATTCATATGAGCATTTTATCATTACATAGTTATAAAAAAATAGCACCGTATAAAGATTTCTAAACATTATTCAAGGCACTGTGGTAACATTAGGTTACAAAACTTACTTCAATTACATAAATTCTAATTAACCAAAACCACAATAACAACAATTGAAAAAAAAATATAATATTCGAAAAAAGGCAACTAATAATAGAATACACTTTATACCTATGTATTATTTTTTTTTATATTGAATATGATGAGTTTTGATAAATAGAAAACTAAATTTACTTAAATCTAAATTTGTAAATAAAATAAAAAAAATATTTTGATGATAAGTATTGTGACCTATTATACTATACAAGTAAATGCACTATATTACAATAATACTATGTAAATAATACAAGAAGTGGAAATCATGTATAATTAATTGTTATGAAAACATTATAATCAGTCTTTTTATAACAATTATTTATTGTTAATTGAAAATTAGGTTTTAAGTTGAAAGATTTAATAAATCTGTAACGTATTTTAGAAGAAAAATAACAAAAAATATATTATTTTGGACTCTTTAAAACTAAAAAAAAATCTTTGTTGTAAAAGGTATGAGATGAAAACAAATATTTTATATTTTTCTAGAAAAATAGAACATTATAGCATTAAATAGTTAATTTTGATCGGTCTTCCTAAACATCCTTTCATTAAGTAACCAAAAGTTCAAAGGTTAACTACAAAAAATATAAAAAAAACCTATCTTTAAAAAAAAATAACCAAAAACTAAAGCTTACCTAGTGTACATTGTTCAAAAGATATCATTTTCTCGTTTAATTACAGCAAAACTCCACTTACACTAAGAACTTAATTAAAAGTAAATCCACGGACAGATCGTCAATCATTGAGGAACATACGTTCAAGCAACATCGCTAGTTCGTAGAACATGCAATACTGTATTTAATATGGCTTCGTAGACATTGTGGCGCAGTGGGACCGTGTGTGACTATAGATGCGATGGTCATGGGTTCGATATCAATTGGATAAATCATTAAAAAGGGCTAATTACAAGAAAATTATTGTCGTGAAAAACAAAACTGCGCGTTTGTTTACGGAACATTTCAAGAATGGGTGGAAAATAAAGAACGGAAGGGATTAACAATAGATTTTCTTCATCAATAGCGCGAAACAAAAAACTTATATATAGATAAAACATATCACACTATCTATGATTACTTCTAACATACTAAAAGAGCTTACAAAACATGTACAAATTGAAATTTAATATCTCTAAAAAAGATAGATAAACTAAAAAAGATCTTATAACATTAAAACAATTACAATGTCATTTGGCATAAACAATAAAAATACATAGAACTAAGTAAATTTTCGTTTCGTAATTTCCTAAATTCCTCAAAAAACAACAAATTGTTAATAGTCTATTTGTTCACGTATTAATAGATATTTTTTTCACACTATGTTGCTAGAAGACTAATATTTGTGTAAAGACAATCTCTTAGGTTGAGTGAGGCCTTCGAAGGACAATGGGATAACGTAACAGTCGTGGGTTCGATCTCCAATGCAATCAGAAATGTTTATATTTAAATTATTTAAATTTCCCCGCTCTGATACATAAAGCGCGGAATTGAGTTCTGCCATTTAACAAATAATATTTCAAAAAACATTGAACAAGAAAAGAAGCCTCGCCTAAAACGCCTCTTTTTAACTAATGCGGGAAAAAGCTTCAAGCTGGTTTTTCACATCGGTTCAACAAGTCTATGCATTTGGGCAACATATCAAAGTTATACAACTTTACAAATTAATAATAAATGAATTAATAATTTTTGGAATATTGTTTTATAATCCTTCACTAATAAGGAGACAAAGGAGATATTATAAAATAATTTCAAAATCATAAAAAGTTGCAATAAACAAGAATCTATAACAAGTAGGTATTCAAATACGCCCACGAATACACGTGGACATCGAATCAAGGACATGTTCATTTTATGTTATTATCCATTTTTACTATAATGTCGTCGATACATTGAAATGATAAAGTAATTATGTTCTTCAATTTAGAACACCGATATTAAAATTTTATTTTCCTTCTATTGTATATTTGAAATACCAATTCAGGTAATTGGGGTTCCTTAGGCAAAAGGCAAGAGACAGACTCCATACACATTCGACGAGTCTGTCTGTCTGTCGGTCCATCCTCATCTGACAACCAGTTTATATTAATATTTAAATTCTTAAACAATTTCCAAATCATTTTAAATGACGTCAACATTTCTATGGATGAACTATACATATTTACATACATACAATGCAAACAAAATAACGGTACACTATATTATATATATGTTTTCAATTTACAATCTATTATTAAACTAAGCTCGATAGTTCCATACTAAAACTATTATTACCAATTAAATACAATAGTTACAAAATCGTCATACATAAATAAAGACATAATATTACATTTATTTAATAAATGCTCAAGAATTTTGAAAAAATACACCTATATATAACTAAATTATCGGTAAATGAAAAATAATACTTTGAAAAACTTTATAAGAGAGAAAACAGGCAACTTTTATCTTTCTAACATAAATTACTATGATTAGGACACATGACTTATTTTTTTTTAAATGAGTAATGTTTACAAGATTTTAAATGATTTTATTGATTTTGTTTAATTCATTCACGTATAACTGTATATATTTTAATGACTTATTTTTAAGAAAAAAATTATTCATTTTATTGTTACGTTTATACCAGAATAAAAAAGTTTTCATCAAATAATTTTCAACTACAACAAAAAACAAAGAGTATTAACATATAAAAAAATAATCACATATCTTGTCTATACGTTGTTCAAAAAGCTATATCTATATAACTATGATCGACGCGCGGTTTTCGTTGTATCGATTTGACCTACTAAGCTTTACTTTGCACTATACTGGCGGTAGTTTAATTAATAATTTGACATTTGCATATAAGACGCATGCGCAAATCGATTTTATTAGTCCTTTAGGTATTCTATTGAAATTAGTTTGGAATTTACTATTAAGTGTTCAAAGTATTAATAATATCGGTAAAAATACTTGGACAAGTGCCATTACGAATTCGAACACTTTAATTCGTGATAATAACTGTATATAAAATAGTAAAAAATGTTGTGATTTAAGTCGCATAAATCGTTCCATACCATTATCTATAAAAACGGCAAAAAGAAACTTGTTTTTTATATGAGAGCCCCTTAAATATTTGTTTTATTTTGTCTTTTAATATTTTTTGTTATAGCGGGAACAGAAATAAATGATCTATGAAAAATTCAACTGTCTAACTATTATAGTTCATGAGACAAACGGACAGATAAACAGACAGCGGAGTCATAGTAATAGAGTCCCGATTTACCCTTTGGGCACGGAACCCTAAAAACCATATATCAATAAGTATTTATCTGAACACACTTCCTAATCACATATTTATTCATATAAGTTGTAATAATGACATGTAGTATTCAAATACAATCAATCACATTACTAACTATAATTTAAATACTATACTATACAAGATTAAACTAAATATGTTGTAATACACATATTATGTTGTATACAAAATCTATGTAAATAATAATAAAAAATATTTAAGTACCAATTAAAATATACATTAAGATATTTTTAATGGAATATATATTATTCAAAAACATATAGAAGGAACTAGCAAACAAAACGAAACTTAGCCTGCGCCACAATACGCGTAGACCACACCATCATCAGAAAATTACACATTTATAATATAAACTATAATAATATATATTTTTTTTGCGGTTTTTTAAATTATATGTTACATAATATATAATTCATTTAAAATATACAGTTATTAATAATATTATTAATAATAGTTACTATCAATTATTGGTTATGGTATGGGAACTTTTTACAAGTACATATTATGTACATTTAGTACAGAAAAATAAATGAAAAATAATAAGACAAATAAGTAGTTTCAGTGCATGGGTGAATATTTTCTGATATAATTTCCGTTATCATATTACATGCAAACGGAATGTGCAAAACGGAACGATGACTTAGTCAACCGTTACAAAATAAATGAATTAATTTTTTTTAATGGTTTTAAATGAAACACTTTAATCGGATTAATTTAGATCTCTATCTCGAAAGTTTACCAATGACTACGGACACTGAAATGTCTTCAAAACAATTCCATGAATGTGTATTTCTAAATACAATTGTTTAATCAGGTTAGAGTTTCGTTTAAAATACGTAAACATCGCGAAAACCAATGATTTTATATATATTCTTAACGTGTAATACATCATTTATAATAAAGAAGGAAATCCTAACGTAATACTAATCAAATTAAATTATATACGATACAATAACAGTAATATTTAAAAAAAAACAAAACATAAAGAGTCTAAGTACTATGTATCAAGGCATCCAAATCGGTCGCATTGTGCACGAAATGGGGCCAGTTTTTGATTATATTATAGATTCTGTCACCAGGACTCAAAGTCGGCATTAGCTGTCTGTGCGCAAAAAGTTTATAATCCTTCGACAACTTCCCCAACTCGACACCTAGGTTGATTAATTTTCGACATGCGTCCAATTGTCTGGGATTGGGCACTTCAGTATTGAACGTTCCTATGAACGCTATACCTATACTATACTTGTTATAGAACTTCGTATGGGCACCCTGGTAGTCCCACCCCCTGCCATAGTAGACTGAGCCATCGCCGCCTACTAAGAAGTTGTAACCAATGTCGAACCAACCTCGGGACTCTATGTGAAACATCTGTATTAGACGCACCCGGTAGACGCATTGACTCTGAAATAGGGATAAACTTGTATAAATATCACATAATATTAAATTTAGAGACAAAAATAGAAATAGAACATTGTATAGTATAATAGTTCCCGCTTATTCCTACATATCAGTAAAAGCAGCGGTAAAAGTAACTTGGTGATAAAATGATAAGATATCCCGTTCCCCATACATAGCCCCGTTTTTGAGAAATTGCGTGCTGAGTGATGGAACTGCAACTCTCAAAATAATTAATCGCCCCACCCTCGACCTCGCATCAATGTGCACATATATTTAATTATAGAAAATGAAAAACATATATTTAACATGTATTTATGAAATCTGTTGTGGTGCAGGGGCATAAACTAAATATTAAATATTTCATTTCACATTGAATAACCTCTTATAATTCCATGACCTCCTTTAGTTAATATACATATATTTTACTTAGTGGTTATTTATTAATATTGTTTTAGATTACACCAGTAAAGTAAAGTTAGAAACTCAAAGGATTGCCTTTTCACTCTTTGGATATAAATATCAATATAGAAACTGTACTTAAATAATACTATATACTTAATACCTTCTACATAAGTCTAGTTTTTAATAAGGTCTAAAGAAATATATGTTTATATTATACTATTAAACTAAAAAAACAATTTGCAGAATAGTGGTACGGAACGAATTTCTGTAGAGTATTGTCAGCTTTATATTAAAAAAGGACACATTACTTAATTCCCCCAGTGATTTTATAGACATTATGTGCTAAATGACGGAAACTAACATCGCACTTTGCAAAACCAGACTATAATAATAATAATAAAACAATATGACATAAGGACAGAAATACATAATAATAAACAAGTAATATAATTTATTATTAGGATAGACAATAAGATATTAACAATGAGTTTTATTTGTAGTGAGTAACCTCTCTTGTTTGTTACCTTCACGCTTTATCCCGCAGTGCCACGTGGACATGACAACTTGGTGTTAAAAAACTGAACTAACTGAATTCGAGTTAAAGATTACTAGCGTCAACGCCTCACTGCCTACCAGATCGGGGAAAAAAGAAACTTTCCCACACAACAGGGTAGACAGAGGGAAACTAGTGTTAAGACACTCTGTTCCCCACTTTACGGCGAATTTTTGACATGATAAGTTAAATAAAGTAACCTAACAACGATTTTCGTTTGCCAGTACAGTAATTCTGTACCCCAAGTGGGGATTGAACCTACAACCATCGCGTTATAGCCGGACGCCGTACCATTACAACACGATCCCTTCTCAGCAATATAATATAAAGACACTATCCAATGATATATCTAGCACAATATTTAATAATGTCAAACCAAAAATGACCTGGTTTCCAAGAGGAGCAGGTTCAATAATAACCTACCTGTGTAAAACAGCTCTCAGTTGCCGTGTGGGCTATAACAACCCAGGGTGCCGGTACCATCAGTTTACTCAAAGAACCCGTGGGGGGTTGAGCTAACCATTCCGATCGTGGCACTATCCTTACGTTATTTGACGATACTAATAATGGATCATCTGAAATTTTATCATTGGTATTTATTTATAAATATAAATGAAAAGCGACCCCATCGCGACTTCGCCCGCTTCAACTTATTGTTATATTATAGCCAAATTATACAAAAACTTTACGTGAATTGTAGTCTATGCGCTATTTTCATGTATAAGTTACATTACTATAAAGATTCATCTAAATCAGTTCCGTAGTTTTTGCGTGAGAGTATAACAAACATTCACCTTTACAAACTTTCACATTTATAAACGATTTAATTAGTTAACTGTTCTTTTATAATTCCATTCAAATAAATAAAAAAATAACAATAATATCTGTTACTGTCATTTTAAAAATAAATTAATTAATTAATAATATATAAATAAATTAATAAATCAGCTTCACGCCTCCTTTCCCACACACAGCAGGGCAGGCAGGTTTTATTTATTTACTAAGAAACAATCTGTTGATGGATCAGACAGATAGTATATTTTCTATCAAGTTACAAGCCGGGACACAAGCTGCAATGGTTGTGGGTTCGATGCCCACTCGAGGAAACGAAATAATTACTCAAATCTATATTTCCGTTTCTTCGCTCTGGTATCGAGACAAAAGCGCGGCGTTGAGTTCCGCCACTAAACACGCAATGCCTCCAGAATTAGGCAGAAATGGGGAACGGAGTGTGTTAACACTATGTTCCCTTTGCCTATCCTGCCGTGTGCGGGATACAGCGTGCAGCTGAACTTATCAAGCACAGTTAAAAGTTAAAACTTTAATTTAACTATAATTAATATACTTTGAAGTATTCATATACCATACCTTCACCGTATTTAGATACATCATAATTCGCAGCTCCCTTCTTGTTAGCTCTAACACACACCATACATTTACCAATACTTTCGTTTGTTAGTAATGAGACATATAATATCAATATTAGAACGATAAATATCCCTGACATGATGAGCGGTTGAAAATTCGGAATACAATAGCCCACCACCGTTGTATTAGCTGAAATAAATAATATATTTTTGGTTTTATAGAGGCCATCATGATGCATTGTGACATTATCAGTGAATTCGATTCCAATTTAGGGAAACTAGTACATATATTCATTTCCTCGCTCTGTACACTTCCTTAACACAAGGTTCCCTAGAGGGTTCCCTGTCGTATGCTGGATACAGCATGAAGCTTGTTTCCTTTCTTTCCTTATCTCCTCATCTTATGAGAAAGGTAAAGAACGGAGAAATTTGTCACTTAATACCTTCTGTATAAGTTAATTACATATAAAAGTATTTGTGATTTTTATTTGACTAGATTTAATTACTTAAGCTATGTTTTTCTTGTATATTTCATATAAATAGTAAAAAAATGTATAACAATAATAAAATGTATAATATACTGTTACAATATTTTCTTTAGGCAATGATTGATATATTTAAAAAAAAAAGACTATTTAAAACTAATTTCAGTGAGTGTGTGAAAATCTGAATATAATATTATACAAAAATATAAGAAAGTAAGTTTAAATGACAAATGCAATATATGGGATATAGCATGAAATTGAATATAAAGTAAAAAAAGGAGATATATTCTTTTGTTAGTATTAAATTATATGTAGTTCATGAATAAATTATATGTATAAGCATTTATTTTAAATTAAATAATTATCATCACAAGTTTATTTAATATATCTAATTGTTGGAAACAGAGTGTCTTAACACTATGTTCAATCTACCTACCCTGCTGTACACAAGGTACGGTAAAGTGGTGCAAGGTAAGCTAGGTAAGGTATAATTTATTTCATAATTCAAATAATAATTTATTCATATAATTTTGCTAAATTTTAAAAAGAAAAACTACTCACCACTTATGAATGTCTCAAAATCTGTTTGAGAGTCATGTTGATCGCTTTTATAAGGTATAAGAAGTACAATAGCAATTATACTTCCAATTATGGCTATACAAATTGTGGAAAATGTGATTTTATGCCATAGTAATATTGATAATTTTTTTCTTGCTGGAAAATTGATTTACGTTCATTAATGCTAATGCAAAGGCAAATTATAATAAACATATAAGAAATATATTGTCTTTATATTAAGTATGTATATAGGATTTGAATCCGATTGACGCATTAAATTCGTCTCTTTTAATTTTAAATTCATCCTACTCAACACTAAATTTACCATTTTTAAGTTTCATATTCATAATTTTGTGGGTTCACTTAGTAGGTGGGCCCACTCGATGAAGTGAAATATTT
>FASU01001877.1:1925-15688 GCA_001486225.1 Heliconius pardalinus sergestus | reverse complement strand
CAATGCCTCCAGACTTCGACAGAAAGTTAGGAAAGGAGTGTCTTAACACGAGTTTCCCTCTGCCTAACCTGCTGTGTGCGGGATACAGCGTGAAGCTAAAGCTTGACAATCAGACGTTCTGAAGATATACCAAGACAACCGGAATGTGATATTTCCTATACTAACCTTCATACGCCCTTGTATTGTGAACACATAATTCTCTATCCACTTAACCACAAGAAAATAAAACAAAAAAATCCCATAAAACAAGAGAAACAAAGTATGAAAAAAAAAACATTAAACATTTCATACATCAAGTTAAAAGGCAACAAAAGGTTTTAACGTCAGTCATTATTTGTAGACGCAATTAAGTAATACAATTATATGTGACATTTTAATACTACATTTTTGTTTAAACAATATAATATGTATGCTAATTTGTTAGCCGCTAATTAAACTACTGTTTGGGTGAAAATTTTTCGCATTTGCCTCGTAATTGCTTGACATAAAATTAAAATATTATGAAAGGACTGTTTTCGTATAAAAGTATTTTGAAACTAAGTCTTAGTATTCATATACCATTTTTTGCTATGTTGTACTCGTAGGTTCAAAATAAACTTAATGTTTTAGCTTCATATTGTATCCTGAAATAGTATTGTAGGCTGAGGGAACCTACAATACTATATCAGGATACAATACTGGCTGAGGGAACCCAGTGTTACGTAACTTCGTTTCCATTTCACCCAGTATTCGAGACATTGCGAGAGTTCTGCCAATCAATAGATTGGCTTTACAACTTAACGCCGTTTTGCTGCGTTCCATTATTACCAGAGCAAGGAAAATATGAAAATAACTGAAATAAAAAGTAAGTGTACTAAAAAGAGCGAGGATTTGAAAATATTTCTCTCTATTCAACACGCAATGCTTAAAGAAATCAGCGAAAAATGGGGAACGCAAGTATCTTCAGTATCAAGGAAAGAAGTGTCTTAACATTAGTTCCCTCGGTCTTCCCTGCTATATTCGGGATACAGCATAAAGCTAAAAAAACTGAAAAAATTACAACTTACAATTTCACAAGTCCCATTAGCCTGTCTCAATTCGAGCTTCAAATCGCTTATGTTTGAATTTCTATCGTTTTCTTTGAAAAGTTCCTCGGCTGTGACGGTGACATCCGGTTTTTCAGTTATTTGCGATTGCTTGTTCTTCCTTTGCTTCCTTTGACACAGTATTACCAACATTATGACAGCTGCCACCATGATCGTGCCTGACGACACTCCGAACAGGATCAACAGTAGAGGGAAGCTTTCTAAAATTAAAAGATTTTATTTAATTTATGTAGAATAAAATATGTATTTTAGTTTCGCATTATAAATATAATAACAATAATATAACAATAGGCCAAAAATTAAGATAAACTAATGTCTTTGGTATAGCAAAATTGGAAGACAACAAAACCTAGCGATAAGTTATCGTAATTTTTATTTTATTTTATACCAAGTAACGTAATACGACGTATAACGTAACGAGATTCTTCTAATAAAATATACTTATATATTTAAATTATGAAAATAATATATCTAGCAGTGGACCAATACGAGCTTTGGAGATGTTGATTTAAATATTTAGGTACCAAAGTGCTAAAAAGTAGTTAAGCTGAAACTTAACAAGGAGTAATTGAAAACAAGGAGTAATAACTAATATTGATAGTTTTCAACATAATTAAAATAATTAATTGCACAACGTTTTTCATTTATCTTCAAAAATATTTATGTATGTTATTACGTCAATTCTTTCAGCGCTTCATTATGATGTTAAAAAAATTAAAAATATTAAATAATACATTTCCTCAAGTAAGAATCGAATCCACAAACTATCGCGTAGGGCCTCACTAATTACATCTAAAAAGCTAAAAATAGAAAAACAATAAAGAATAGTTTTAATGGAAATCGAATCCACTATCAACTATTTGATGACCACGTAGTTCCAAATTTTGTTTTTATAGCATTTAGAAGTATTGAATGAAATTGACACGAAATAAATAGAACAAAAGGAAACACTTGATGGGGGTTTCGGAAATATTTATTTTTTCATTCAGTGTTTATTTGAAATCAACGAAGCGTGAGTTTGAATATATTGGTGAAACATTTTAATTGATCTATATATATATATTGTTTTCTATTTTATCAGTTTCATAGTAAATAGTAAATAAAATTTTTAAAAACAATCTACGAGTATACTAATGTAGACAGGGTTTGTATCGTTAAACGCGCTGATCTCAGGATCTGTAAGAAATTTAAAAAATAGTTTGCTATTCGATAGTCGTTTTATTGAGGAAGGTTCATATTACATCATGTTCAGAACTAGGCGAAGCCGCAGGTAAGAGCTAGGCTTAAATACATCGTAGAAAATTACCAAAAAAAAATTCTTGCTTCGTTAAGAAGTTAAGAAGCAATATAGAAACGTTAACCTAATGACGTGTAGGAATCTATCACTAGTCTTCTCGGGTTGCAGCAGAAGAATAAAGAAAATAACAATAATATTAACCAAATAACAGAAGAAAGTCGCAAAAAAAATTATATAATCTACCAATTTAAAAAAAAATCCAATAGAACGTTTTTTTATAATACAGGAACGTGCCCTAAAAATTTGAAGGCATAGTGACAGATGGCATCTTTTATGTGGCGGGCGTAAAGTTAAAACGACGATACATTTACGATAATGTTTGGTCGTTCGCCCATAATGGGGTATGGGTACCGTCAATGTAACGGATAATACTGATGTCCCCTGATGTCCCCTGATGTCCCCTGATGGTCCCTGATGTCCTTAGACGCTTGCGTATTCTTAGACGTATTTAGTTTTTATGAAATTTTACGGCTTGGTTATCAGATCGCCGTAAATAGCTGGTCTTTGTCAGTTTTGATGTGAATGAATTTAACTTCTTCTTCTTTATGGTGTTCTTGGTATGTATTATATTAGTAAAGTAGTTTTATTTTAATGAATGTTTATATCTGTGATATATTTATTTGATTTGCAATAATTATAGCATTAAAGTCTAGTCTTCCTTTATGAGTTCAGTCTAGTCTTTCCATAATTTTTACAAGAAATTGGTCTTGTATTGCAAATACAAATATAATCATGTATGGCTCATATTTCATTTTCTTACAACTTACAATCCAAACATAGCTCTCAGTGGGCTCTTGAGATTGCTAGATTTTAATGATGAAATTTTTAGATATTACAAAAACTGGGGTTGGAAAAATTCAAAGTAAAAATTTTAAATGCAAGAGTCCTTAAAAATAAAATGAAAGATTTTTATCTCGGCGCAATAAAACTTATACAATGGAAGAATGAGAAGATGTCTCGGGTATACCCGAGGGTAATGCACAAACGTGGCATAAAGTTTAGATTTTTAAAACTAAAATACATTCTGATTCCAACCGTTCAAGTTAAATCTTTGCGGCCGGATTGAAAAAGTTCCTCAAAAGAAAAATATTTCGCACAAATTCTAAGTGGAAATCTTTAAAATGTTGAATGGGGAAAAGCAATGTGGGATTTGTTAGATAGTGGATCATATGCTACATTTAGATTTTCCATTTGCTGGAGTAGTTTAATTGAAAAGTATGAATGGGATTGTATATTGTTTGAAACGAAATTTGCGCGCACAATATGACGTACATAGGTTTATTGTATATCAAAATCGTATGAAAAGGAATATGAAATTTTATTAGTAAGTGTTAAATGTTTGTTATTACAATATTCTAATGTTGTTGTAATAAATAGACTAATGAATGAACAAAAGAATCTGTATATCAGCTAAAGGCTTAATACAAATAATTTCAATAGAAAATGTTTTATTTAGTGACCAAAAGTGAAATTTATTACATATCGCTATTTTAATGATGAAGACAATGTTTGAAGACAATGACTGTCTCTGAATCTAACTTGTTTCTTTTCTATAAGAATAAAACTTTAAACGCTTATTTCAAGCTCCGGTGAGCATAGAAAATTCGGTGTCAAAACACTCCGATCATTGCCTGTGCAGAGACTCTACCATTAAAGTACGAAATTAAAATAATTCAAACTCCCTGCGGGAATCAAACCTACAACCACCGTTTTTATAGTCAGAAATTACATTAAAAACACATCAAAACAAATAACACCCAAGTAGTGAAACACTTAGGTAATTCACGTCAGTTCTGGCTCCACTGGAATACTAGTTTCACTTTGATTGATATAACCTTAATTGACAGTGCGGTATTATGACAGCTGACTGTGTGCAGAATTGGACAGGGAAAAGCAATATGTAGATAGTTTGTTAGATTGGTGTACGAATATATTGGAGTATATTGTTTTAGCGTCACGCTGTTATACAGCAGGATAGGCAGAGATAACCTGATGTTAAGACACTCCGTCCTCCATTAAAAAAAATAAAAAGGATTTTTTAAAAATAAATCTTAATCTCTTGTTAAAATTAAAATACAAAAATATTGTTAAAATATTTTTATTTCAATAACTATGTCAACCGACAGACGAACGCCACCTCAGTCTATCGTTGACTACGAATATTTTTTTCTCAAAATTCAAGTAATTCTTGACGTGAATAATATATTTTATTATAAATATTATATATTTCCAATCGAAGTTATCGTTGAAAATTCATTTCCACCGTATTCTATATAAGTTACATTTTATAATTACCATTGCCTTTCATACGATTTCATACAACAACTGAACAATAAGACTCTCATAGTATTTTTCCAATTACTAATAAATAGTTGTTGTGGAATTTTTAATAGCAAATAGTAATAAAACAAAAAACCTGGATAATAAAGATGTCAATAATACTAGAGTTGCAAGAATAAAAGAATATTTACTTATAATATAATACTAATCGTTGTCCAATACAATTTACGGCGTTGAACTCCGTCACCCAATATATGAATAATGTCTTTATAATGGTCGAAAATTAAAAAGCTGAGTATTTAAACACTAAATACTTTATACAATTTGAACACACTCAGTCTGATTTAAAGTCTACAAGTTATTTGTATACTTGCCTATAATATAGCAATAACATCAAGCAGGCGAAGCCGCGAGTAAATCCCTAGTAAAATGTTTAAAAATATATGTCTTATACTCACTGTTAGGCTTCAAAACAATTTCAATAGTATCGCTCCCGTATTCGTTGGAGACATTACACTTGTAGACGCCGAAGTGCTTCGATTGACTTTCTCGTATAATCAAAGTGGAGTTCACAATACCGCCCGCCTGTAAGTCCTCGAGGAAGGCGTAATCCTGGTTTAAATTGAAAATTTTATACATTTAGATACTTGCATGTAAATTAATATATTAAATCGTATTTGGTTGATATACCTATTAAATTGTTTTTGTTTAGCTTCACGCTGTATAACGCACATAGAAGAGTAGGCAGAGGACCCTGGAAACCTAGTGTTAGGACACTCCCTTCCCGATAAGGAACTTCCGTTCCCTGTTTCCCCTCAAATTTCCTTGAGTGGGAATCGAACCCACAACAGTTACGTTTATGGTAGCACGCCTATGCCCCTGCGTCATGATGGACTCTCTTCTTAAATACTACAATACAGCAAGATAGACAGGGAGATTCTAGTATCAAGGAACTGCGTTTTCCACTTTTAGCTCATATTCGAGACGTTGTTTGTGTAATTATATTGCGTAAAATATGTGTACACTTAAAAAACCAATTCAGTTATATAAAATTAATTGAATAACCAATTCCATTATTTCACCTGAAATTAAATTTCAATTGTACCCCAGGTAAAACAATATCTAAATAAGTAACCTGATCGTGGACGGTATCGATCTCCCTGCCGTCAAAGATCCATATAATGTTGTCTATTCTTGGTACTGAGAAAGCAGCGCATTCTATATTCACGGTATCGCCTTGAGATCCAAGCTGTGTATGGTTTGATATTATTTTCGGTGGTCCTAAAACAAAATTTCAATTATTATCAAATTATATCTATACTTCTTATATTAATATTGTTTAGCTGAAGAGACGGGCTAATCTCAGGAACTAATTAAACCTACACCTAAAAATATTTTTTTGTGTTCGATACTTTATTTATCTCGAGTAAGAATCGAATCCAGGACAGTCACTTTTTCAATTAGAAACAAAATTTTAAAATAAATTTAAACAACATAATGTATTCAGATTAAAATTGAAATTACAGTCATAAAATATCTAAAAACTAATTATGTGGAACGAATCGTTTGTTATAAAAGCTAATTATGGCAACACAAATTTAATAGTCCATTAAAATGTTATAATTAAAATAGGGTAACATTTTAAAGAAAATTAAAATATTTCATTATTTGTCGGTTTTAAGAAAATTACAGCTTTGAAATATTTTAATGTGACTGGAGTAAATCAAGGCTAGCATTGCTTGCTTCTTCCTTAGTTGATTAAGAGGATGTCGTGGCGAAGTGGTATAGCGTCTCACTGTAAGCGCGACGGTTGTGAGTTTGATTTCGTATAGTTCCCCAAATCAACACGCAATAGGGAACCAAGGATCTTAACACTCAGTACTTTTTGGCTACCCGGCTATACGTGGAATACAGTGCGAAACTAAGAAAATAATAAATAAATGAAAAAATGGACATTGCCAGCACCTTGAAAAGACCAATATCGATCCATCCGTACTATTTAGTTAATAACACACTGTCAACTAAGATTCAGAACGTCTGACACAATATCTAAATATAAATATTTTCTTCGAGGAAAAATTATTTCAGTTTATTTCGACGTAGCTTAGTGTCAATTTTAGTACTACGGCATCAATTTAAAGGAATTTTACTGATATTTTCTAAGAAAAAAATTAACAAATCTAAAATTATTTATTATCGCATAAAATAAATAACTTAAAATGACTAATATCGAACCCTCAACCAAAAGAAATACAATTAAACACGCCCACACATCCCATTTCCCTTTGAAGTGTTAAAAGGAGCGAGCCAAGGCCGGTATTTCTTTATTTCCATGAAGGAAAATGTTTTGCCATTTTACTATATTCAAGGAAAGCTTTGTTGAAAATGTGTTTAATTAATGACATTCGTTCCAGATACCGTTCGAGTCTATATATTTTGTGTTCTTGTTATATTAATATGTATTTACTTAGGAATTAGGAACAGTTAAAGGTAATTTGGTGAATCGTGCGTTTGACATGGAAATCAATTGAATATACTATATTAGAAAAGTAGATAACCTTTAAGTGGTTTATAAACTAAATGGATTATTGATTATGTTTAAATTATTGTTATTATAAGAAATTGTATCTATATGTTGTTGGAAAATAACCTTTTATTTGAAATTGAAAGACTTCTAGTGTCTGGCACGGTCGGAACGCCTTAATAAAAAGAAGAGAACAGAACAGACTTTCAGTGATAAATAATCGGACTCACGACCACCGACAGACACACTTTTCTTTGTAAATGTCTTTCTACATGCTTCTACATTTCTACATGCTTTACCAATTAGGCTACTACTAATAAAAAACTATTTAAAAGTGACAACACAATTATTATATCTTTGACACAACTGAACAATTTCAACCAACTTATAATTTATTCATTTTAAAATTTACATAATTTAAAAATATAAACGACTTAAAATCTATAAATTTAAATTATTATTAACAAGATTGCTTTACCTTTTATAAATATGGAAGCTTCAGCCTCAATCTCAGGATATCCATCAACGCTCGCCTTGCATAAGTAACGACCGGTGGTGTGGGTGTCCACTGTTAAAGTCAAATTTGTTGTTCTGCCGACACGCTGTAACAAACAATGCGTTCATTATTTGCACTTAAAGATCATAAGTTGCGGAACTTAACGCCGTAATGTATCTTACCAGACTGAGGAAAAAGAAATAATTTAATTACAATTTCTCTGCGGAATTTGAACAAGCGCCTCCAAGATCATCAATCACTGCGCCACGATAGCTTTAGTTGAGATAAAAGTAAATAGAAAAATATTTAAAAGAAAAATATATTTTTATCTACTTTCTTAACTCAGAATAGGTATTTCATAAATATCTGTTATACTATTTACCTATAATATTTTTTACTTTGCTTTTTTGCTACACAGTGTATCCCATATATACTCGTAGCAGAATAAGCAGAGGCTTGCCAGTGTTAAAAACTTCTTTCCCCACGCACCCACTTAACCTCTGTTCTGTTTTCTTACCAGATCGAAGAAAAAAAAACAATTCCATGAAACCATCATTCCATGAACCATCACGTTTTCAGATTTACTCTAAGCTATTATAGCACGAGAGCCTGAATAATTTCTTTACTTTTACACACTAATAAAATATTAGTACAATCATACGTATTATGTTATTTGATTTATTATTCTTATAAAAATAAAGTAAATAACGAAATTTGCCAAAGTACCTCAATTAACATGGTTATACGGCGCGCCATTTGTACAATTATTTCTCATTAGTATATATAGTATTTAGCTTTTATTTCGATTTACGCGTTGGTTTTTATACAATTTATATAAATAAATATTTACCAGTTTAACTCTTTTTTTCCTTTATAAATAATATCTGCTAAGATGTGGAGTTTAACGCCTTTAATAAAAAATAGAACCTTAAAAACGGAACTCTTCATAATTCTTCGTAACAGGAAAGTCATGGCATTACAGTCCCATGCTTTTACCCCACAAGTGTGGAAGTCTAAACACACCAAGTTGAAGGTTCAATTCTCTCTCTCTCTCGGAAATTATGTATTTTATAACAATATTTATTTTATTTTTTTTGTTCTGGTAATTAGGCACAGTGTCCGTCTGTCTGTACATCAGAACTTTTCTTCTAAACCGTTTTTTTATAATTACGATAGTCGTGGATTCAGATACAACTCGAGGCAATTAGAATACTTTTAGCATGTACTGTATAGTTCCTTATCTTATCTCACTTAGATGGCTTATATAAAAATATTTATTAATAAAATACGGGATATTATTAAAAAAATAAAGCGTAATTCTTATTTTTATACAAAGCCCTTATCAATGTCCCTTACAATCTGAATAAAATAAACGATTTGAGGATACAAAAAAACATTTCTTACCTATATTTTCTTATAAAAATATAACTATTATATTCTTATAAAATTCTAAGAAATGTTCGCATTAAAATTCACGTTTATATTCTCATTTCTACATAATAATTTATCATCTTGAACTAAGTCGCTCGCTGTCACGTCTACGGTACAGGACTATTTTTATTTTTTCCCTTACTTCCTTCGGACAAAATTTAAAAAATATTCTTAATAACATTTTTTTTTAAGATACGACGTTTGTTAGGTATGAAAATCGTACAAGCATGAAAAACAAGTTGACTGCTTTGTTATAACGACGTTTGTGGGTTCGATACCCGTTCAGGAGAGCAATAGAAATTCCATTAATTTTATTTTTAATTCTTCCTGAGATAAAGCTCGAAATCGAATGCAGTATGTAATGTAAAAAAATATATTTACTTTATTTAAAGCAGTTGTTTAAACTCAAATCCAATAATACATCCGTACAGCAATCATTGGATATCTCCACACAGGGAATCCTAGTAAGATATCCAAGGTTCAAATTCATGGCATTCAAGCGTCATTCTTTGTTAAAAAAAAATTGTCTTAATGTAATTTGTATTGGTTTTTGTAAATAAAATAAATAAATAATAAAAAAAATAATTAAAAGAATGTCTCAAATTTGGCAAAAAAATGGAAGGTTGATGCTCACACTGTTATGCAAGAAAAAAGCGAAACCTATTGAAGAATATTATACATCTCGACCCGTATCTCGTGACTGTATCTCGCTCATTTGGAAAAAATATTTGCGCAAAGACTATTTACTAAGATAATAATTTTGCAAATACGTCATTGTTGCACTAAAGAATTTAAACCCTACATAGTCAAACGTAGAATAACCTATTCATGTCATGAAAATTTAACTTAAATGTATATACGAGTAAAAAATAAACAAATGCTATAAGAATGTTTTTTTGTTAAGTTTATGAGACTAGTTTCGCGAGTCGGGAACAAAATGAAATGTCAGGAACAGTAACGGAGCGTAACCGTCATTTTTCATCTTCCCTTACGACATATTATAGGAGCTTTGAAACATTCCTTTGATAGAAACGAACTTTACAGTTTTTTATTGTCTATCGGTATGTTTGCTACGTAATTTTTCTTATATTTAGAAACTTAAGGTTTTTTTTGGTGAGATACATAAAAAAATAGAGATACGTCACTTTCTTTTTCACTGTCCCAAATACTTAACATCGAATTTTGTTTAATAAAATTAAACAAACATATTCTGAAAAAAGACTCAAATTCACTACCATTTCCATCAAATACTTTTTTCCAAAGCAAAGTTCCCTAGGTTTTCTTATGCATAATGCGGAGCACAACGCCGTATTTTGCCACATTAGACCTATGAACATAATAATAGTACTTATATAAAAAATATCTTAAACTAAATCTCAATCTTTTACCATGAAAATAAATAAATACTTACAATATTAGTATCCTCTTCATAATGCAGCCATCGTATCTCAGGAGCTGGGTACCCGTCCACGTCGCAACTCAACGTGGCCTGCTTGCCTATTTCCGCTTCCACATCCACTGGCAAGTGGCGGAACGAAGGTGGATCTATGAAGATTTTTATATTTTTAATATTTTTTATATATTTTTAATTCTAATTACTGAGCCACACGGTCTCATTAAGTTTTGTCTAAATTCTTATACGTTCGTTACTACTTGTGTTTGGTTATCCATAAAAAGAATTAAAACCAATAATTTTGTTAATTAACTAGTGCTTATTATAAAAAATAATTAGTTATTTTATTTTCTAATTATCTAATACATTACTTATTTGTAATAATATTTCAGTTATAGACCAGTAATATTTGTACAACAGTTATAGAAAATATATAACGAAAACCCCATATACTGGTAAACATACGTTCCCCTTTGACTATCCAATTTTCGAGTCATTTCAGTCAGGCATTTTAAGTAATGGAACCTAACGCCGTGTTTTGCCTTCTTAACACAGATATGAAAATGAAATCCGACGGTATTACCACCTAAAAATAAATACGAAATGCACCAAAAAAACATCCAATTTCAAAAGAAACTTAAAGAATTTTCTTTCATCTACGAAAACTCATAGTCACGATGGGTATTGTTTGAATTACACGAAGAATATTGCAAAGCAGGAATAGTAAGGTCGGCGAGTCATGGCTACTTTGAAGCTAGCTGTAGACGGCTGCGCAGACTTGATTTTAGAATTTTTCTTGCTTTTTTTCAAGTTTTTTCCTAAGTGAACAATGCGCAAAAGTTCAGTAAGTCTAAGCCTAACTTCAGGGGCCACAACTCCTCGACCGTACTGTAATACTCACAAGTAATCTCTAGGGTCTCCGTCTCTTCGCTCTTGCCGACGTCGTTGAACACCATGCATTTTACAACGGCACCGTTATAGGAGCGCGATATGTTTGGTATTTTCTGTATTAATATTTAATATTAGTTATTTTTCTTATATTTTAGTTGATGTTAAAATTATATTGGATGGATAATGCATATTATAATTATATATTAAACATTTTTAAATAGTAGAAAATACAATTACTTATGACTTAGTTATGCAAGTTACTAGTAAGAATGTGGGATGTATAATGTATGTCGCCTATAGCAGGGTAGGCAGAGGAAAACTGGTGTTAAGATGCTCCATTCCCCACAGTCCCCAATTTTCGAAACATTGTGCGTAGGGTGGCAAGATCTAACTCCTCGCTTTGTGTTCTTACCGAGAGTGATGAAATGAAAGTAATTCGATCTCTTTAGTGAAATATATTTTGTAAATTCAATTCATTTTCATACAGAAATTGTGAGAGAAACTTAAATTTATTATAGATCTAAATGCTAGCCGAAGCATACTTAAACATAATTATCATATATATATAGATGTAACTATTCCTTATACCAATTGACAATTTTTTATTTAACAAAAAATAAATACATTTACAAAATTTTACTGAAACACTCGAAAAATGAAAAACTCAATACAAGTCGCATTTATTAAAATAAATATTAACAACGTAATAAAAATAAAACAAAAAACAAACTCAAAAAGAAACAGAATATATAAATAAAGATTGAAATCAAATGAAATGAAATGAAATGAAAAAAAGAAAAGAATTTTTTTCACAATAACTCAATAGCAATTTGAACGACACTCACCAATTCTGATGTATTCCCAATAATTGACTCATTCATAAGCCATCTGAAAGTGAGATTGCTTGGATTTGCATCGGCCACGCAACCTGCGGAAATATTGCAGTTTTAACCGATTGTGCATAAAAGTGTATAAATATTTTAGAACAGCTATTAAATGGTAGAATAATAATTAGGTATACAATTGTGTTATGCCTTTATTTTGAAAAATACGTAGAATAATAGCACTAGATTCTCCATGTCGATCTCGTTGTATGCGACGCCGCATTAAGTATGAGATAGATATATACCCACGCGCCCGATCACTAGTGTGAATTGCACCAAAAGATTTTCTTTTAGACAAGAGAAAGAAGACTATTCTTCACGAAATGGGGGGGAAAGATCGATGGGGTAGTTTTTCTCTTTTCGCTTATGGAGATATGTTGAAACGCAATGCTGCATTTTGTCTGTGTTTTTATAAATACATATATACATTTTCTCAAAATTTTTAAAAGAAACGGGGAAAACGATATTTTAATTTCTTATAGTCCACGTAAACAAAACTGCGGGCGACTACTCGTCTATAATAAATTACTTATTATAAAATATAAAAAGTGAAAAACAAAAAAAAAGATTACTTTGAATTAAAACATTTCAATTTAAAATAAAAGTTGGTTAAAAAGGAAAAATGTCGAAAGAAAGTCAGCATTTCTTGGAGGGAATTACGTAATGTCACGGCTGTCACCTTAGCGTAGATGATTCTTTATTATATAAATTTTACAGTTTTCAATAAAAGAAAAAAATTATAATACAATTTTTTTGCTTCACACTGTATCTCGTGAAATCTCGTATTAAATATTTCGTTTATTCGAGTGGGACTCGAACCCACAGCCTGTCGTGTTTACAAAGTAAGTAAGTAAGTACTACTCACTTATAATAAGATCTCGTCCTTCTGGTACCCGACGACCACCCTTAACGCGAACTTTCACTTTGGGTGCATACTTCACCTATGAACAATATAAAATAATTAATAAATTAAAATTTATATGATAACATTTAAGATTCTCACTCGATTCCCATTCGGAGAACGCGAAAGAAGGAGTATCAAAACCCAAGGTTCTCTCTGCCTTCCCTGTAACATGCAGGTTTAAACATGGACCAAAATAAGGAGTTTTTTTTTTATTGAAGGTTATTTCATTAGACTTAGTTAAGCTAAATATTTCAAAAGTAAACCATGAAAATCTAGTAAAGTCTAATAGTCAAAGCGCAAAAGGATTTAGATAATACCTATAATGTCTAAGTTAATACAGAATAAACTGAATAAATAGGATTAATCTCTTTAAGCGTAAATAACATTTAACTTGTTATACTCGTATATCCTGTCTATAAAAAATATACAATATTAACACTTTTCCTAGTTTCCCGCTATAACCCGCATGAAGCAATGTCGGTACTACACTGGACGCTGCGCTTTGTTACCAGTGCGCCAGTAATAATTATTAAGACATAAATAAATAACATAAATACATAAATCAGTTTCACGCTGTA